>PVKB01004507.1:0-138987 GCA_004027205.1 Ctenodactylus gundi
TTTTTTGTCTAAATTCTGATGAGCAGTGTTCTATCTTTAACCATCTTGTTTTCTAGTTCTTTGCTGCTCAGGGTGAGAGCCAAGGCCACAAAATAAGGGAAACTGGACTATTTAGGGATTTACATTTACAATCCCCTGCGGGCAGAAAATAAAGAGTTCAAGAGGTAGGAAGCAGATCAGAGAAAGGGGAAATTAGCCTGGAAGAGTTTAGAGATTTGTGGAAAGTTTCATTTTAAAATTGAAGTCAAATCTTGAGTACTTACAAGACCAGCTATAACTTTCTTTCCTTCTTTTTCTTTTTGGTATTAGGATTACTCTCAATCTCCAGCCCATTTTTTATTTTTGAGACAGCACCTCAGTAAGTCACTACATTGCCCAGACTGGGCTCAACCTTTTGATTCTCCTGCCTGAGACTTCCAGAGCGCTGGAATTACAGACCTGTGCCACAAGCCTGTCTAGGATTTCAAATTTAGCCAACATCCTATCACAATCTCAACGACTAGGTTTTATCTCATATGTCTTTTTGGAGTATTTGGTCTTTGAGTTCTACTACTGCAGAAGTATAAACATAAAATATTTACATTGTGATGTGACTTCAAGCAAGCCACATCAGCTTCAGAATCTTCAAGTAAAGCAATCCCAAAATTCCTCTGAATCCTTCTGGAGATCTATGCTATGGTTCACAGAATTGAATTCTCACAGAGGCAAGGAGGTAACGTAAATGCCTAAAGTAGGCTGGAGATGAAGCTGTAGATGCTGCATTGCTACTACTGTGACCAAGAAACACAAAAATTTTTTGCTTTGCTATATTGCATCTTAAAAACCTCTGGGTTTTCCAAACAAAATCCCACCAGGATGACTGTGGGCTTTTGAGACAGTTTGACTTATTCTGAGAACCTAAAGTACCAGGTTGTATGAGGGACCCACAGAAAATAGTATCCAAACTATTCAACAATGAGGGGAAGACAGAAATGCTGACTTCAGACAGCCAGTCTGAAAATTCACAGGTAGAATTTCAGTGAATAAATGGATTATAAACCCAGAATGATTCTTAACTGGTTCTCAAGTGTTGTGAAGCCATGGAACTGCAGGAAGAGTGTTGCAACTGGATATCTGTGGTGTTTAAGAGGCCTTCTATGGCTGGAGCCTCTTCTCAGACTCTGCTACAGTGATACTATACACTGAATGTGTTGTCTTTTAAAACAACAACATTAAGAAGATGCAAATCAAGAAATGCCAAGTTACCTTAGTGACTTGAGGATCTGATGGATCCGTGACTCAATTCTATAGGAAACACTTAGTCATGCACTTGATTTCTTCTCTGTAGCTCTAAAACAATTTGTATATATGTAAAGTGGTGTATGTGTGGGTATGTATGTGTTTGTGTTGCATGTCTGAAAGCTTCTATTAGCACTACATATTTCCCTGACTCTCAATGTTATCATGATTTAGCCGAAACTGGTGGCACAGGCTTATAAACTTGACATTCTGGGAAGTTGAGGCAGGAGGATCCCATTTTTGAGCTCAGCCTGGGTAACATAGTGACTTAGCAAGACCCTGTTTCAAAATCAAAAATGAAAATGGGTTTGGGATTTAGCTCAGTGTGAAGGCCCTGGGCTTGATCCCCAGTAACACACACACACACACACACACACACACACACACACACACACACACACACACACACACACACACACACTCACTCATGATTTGATTGTTTATATTTCCAAAGTACAACCGTTGACAAAGGTTCCCATGTAGGTACCAGCAACTCTGTTCTGGGGTGTGTGTAAGAACATCAATTTTCTGATCTTCCTCCTTTTACTCCATAGTAGCAAGTTCTTTTTATATATTTAAGATAAATCCCTACTTTCCCAGGATGAAAGGACTTTAAAATTCCTCACAACAAATTGAAAAAAAGAAACAAAAAGGGGGTTTGAAAACAGTACTTACTCCAGATAATTTCCCACTCTGAAAATCTCTCTTGAAATACTTTTACCTGGTTTATTCTAAATCAAATATCAATTCTGTATATTCATAAAGACCAAGAGCAAAATTATCTCAGTGGATACCAGTTAGTCACCTTTTCCATGACAAATATTTTGAAATGTTGGTCCTCTGTTGATACTGACTATTGGAGCTTTTGTGCCCATCTGGAATTATTTTTGTTTTGGAGCTAGTGCTTTGGCTTGCTTGGAGTACCAAAAACAAAAGGAGAAAAATATGAAGAAAAGGGGACAAAATGTGTTCTAATAAAATAACCTGACATTAATCTCTTCCTCTTTTTTCACAATGAAGTTTAAAAGGCTTAATCATTAGATGATGATATATCTGATGAAATAAAAAGAATAAAGAAATTAAATAATAAATGGAAAGAAATCTTAAAAATCATTAAAACAGGGTTTTTAAAATGTCACTTAGTCTTCATCATTTCAATCATTTATTTGTCTTTCTCATTCCTGTAATTTTCTAATGAGACAAATCTATAGTCTTTCTAAATTAATCATCTCAACACATACCAGCTTTCAACGGGGGATATTTCCATCCCTTCTATCTTTAATTTTTGCCATACAAAGCTTATTTTATGTTTGTTGAGTCTCTATGTTTGTATATTTGTAGACAAAATAGTGGTCATTATTGTTCATGACTTAAAACCAATCATTGAATTAGTGATTTTCATCACTCTTTTCCAGACAAATAGACCTTTATCTTCAATCCCACCTGGTATGTCTTCTGTTTTCCATCTTTTTCGTATATGTACTGCTGAAGCAAGCACTTCCTATCTTTTAAGGTAAAGTGATTTTCCAAGATTTTCCAATTTCCCCACACCTGACTGGTTATATAATCTTCCCAAGAGGAGGGGAAGCATTCTAGAAACTACTGCTCAATTGCCATTATATTTTCTTGTACATGTTACCTCCATAGTCTTGCTTAAATCTACAAGGAAGTTACAGAGAATGGTACTTAAGTTGTTTCATGTACAGAGAAAGGCAGGTGTGAGTGGATTTCTTTAGATGGAAGAATAAGTGAATTAAAGAATTCTGAAGCACATGCAATCAGATTACAAATGTTCTCTAGAAAAGATGAGGAAACGAAGAATTCTACTGAAGCAATAAGAAATGTAGCTCCTCATAGGAGTTACTTGGGCTGGGCTGCGAATGCTAGGTTCAATACATATTTTGGTATCACTTGAACAATGTAATTCTTCAATTACTATACAGTAACATCAATAAAATACCTGCTTCCTTTGGCACTATTCCAACTTCTAAAGATGCAAACAGTTGGTTAATACTTCATTCATAGTTCTTATGAAATCCTTAAAATGCACAGTGTAGCAAGGAATTCTTTAAAGGAATCAAGGGACATATCATCAGAAATAATTAGCTAACCATATTACCAGCCGACCACTCTATGCAGGGATGTGATTAGGTAAGCTACAGAAAAATTCTGATTTATATCTTCAAGGTACTTCTAAGCATTAATTCATCTTGAACAGCCTTGGTAACGAAAACACAAGTATAAAGTCACACAAACAAACAGCAGGGAAGATGACTCCCAGTTTGTGCAGCTCTCTGTCCCTGAGTGTCTAAGAAGGGGAAGGGAAGGTGCACTGCCAAAAGGGAACCTCTGAACTGAGTGCAGGAAGGTGCTAGCATCAGGTGAAGTGAGTCTGAGAAGATTTCAGGGAAGTTGTTAAAGGCTATTTTCTTGTCCTAATAGAATCTGGAAGGTCACCTCTGAAAGTAATGAAATCTTTTCTGCACTGCAATAAGATTGTTCAATTTTTAATTCAAGGAAAAATCCCAAAGCAAATGGCACATAAAATACTGGGGCTTGGGGGTGGTAGTGATAAAATTATCATCAAAATTTAAAGACCTGTCAATCCAAGCAGTGCACACAGATCCATTTTTAAATACTTATATTGTTTTTTAAATGACAGATGCCACTTTTATCATGCACATCCTGGCAATCTAATTCACCATAAATCTCCAAATAGCTCGTGACAATTATTTTAGGTAGAGCTTTATCTAGCAGTCATGTCATTTGCTCTCTTACTCTATTTCCGTTGCACACATGTGAAGGAGTTTTCATTTGTTTCATTTTTCTGCTAACAAAAAGAAAAATAAGGTGTGTAAAAACAGAGCGAGCCTACAGAACATCTGGTACTCCTTCCTCACTTGAAATAATATAGGTGTTTCCATTTTGAGCATTCCATCATCTTCTATTTAATTTACAGTCCAGGTTTTTCCTCCCTAAACTGTGCCTAAAGCCATAGATTGCATCTTTCATCATCTTTTCGTGACTTTAATATAGGCTTTAAAATAACATTTTTTTTTTTTGCTGTATGACTTTGAGGTCTATTAAAACACTAGAAGGAACCCCAAGATGTATTAAAACTATTATCTTGTCTCCAGTGTAGCTGAATCCGATAGAGACAGGTCTTATTTTATCGTCTTATTCATTGAATTCTCCTTGAAACCCACCTGCAAGGGAATTTCTGTTATTAATTAATGATATAAGTTCAAGGCCAGAGTCAGAGAGAGAACAATCACCAAGGCAAAATTCACAGCTTAAAATATCAGGACAGATGATCATAAAAAGCTTAAATTGAGCAAACACTCATCCGAGGCTTGCTAGACACTGACCCCTGCACAAAGTATTGCTCTGATGATGTGTGCATTTTCTACACTGAGTATTTTTGATTCATGAATTTATTTGAATGAATTTCATATATAGATGCTTGAAACTTATAATGTAATCTAACCAATGATATAATCTGACTGTGGTACATTCATAGTAAGGTTAATATTTTTTTAAAACCCTAAAACTTCTGCTACAATCTTATGATTTAATCCTCTAGGTAGTCATATTGCTACTGCCACAGCCGTAACATTTAGAAGAAGATGACAATTCATTAAAGAAGAATTTAAGAGCAAACATTTCCAGAAGATTTCTTTTTAGAATAATTCAGACCTCAGAGTTCATTGAGTGTAGACTCACGGTCCATCCCCCACACGAGGGCAACTGCATAGCTGACTGCCGTTTGACCGTACTCAGTGAGGGACACAAAGAGGAAGAGACCAGCCCTCTGACACCATCTGATTTTTAAACATGAACCATTTGAACAAATCACTTCCTTTGAGAAAGGTGAAGTCTTCGGAGTAAAGATTAAACGTCTGTGCCCAATGTTGTGTGACGAGATGGGGACAGGATAAAGTACTTAAACAGTTTGACATTCATTTTTGAGATAGTCTGGGGTGTATGGTAGGGATTTGGAGGAGAGCTTGCCACAAGGTAAAATTATTAGTACAAGATTTGATACATTATTTCCCTTTTAGTGCCAAATGTCTTTGTGGCATTATGAATGGAGAACATGGAGCTTATGTCATACCCAATTACATCCAGATGCTTTTAATTCCAAAAGATCCACATTATTAAGCTCAGAAATAATTCAGTCTTAGTTTAAAAAGGAAAATAGATATGTAAAATTTCCCAGGTTCTAATTCATAAAAATTATAATTTGGGCACATTTAGAAATTTGAACATCTTTGAAACCAATAGAGCATATTTTAAACAAACAATGATTGGATTAGATACCATTACAGAAAAACTCATATGCAAATCAAAGTGTAACCGAAAATCCTATACAGATTTTTAAGAGCCAGTCAAATCTCATCTATTCCTTGACCTCTACAACATTTCCTGGGGGAGGCTATGGTCCACTTTCACAAGTATTATAGCTGGTTTGCATCATTCAAAACCTGTGTCTTACACTGCAGTTATGTTTATCTACTGTGGCATGTGCCAACGGGGTGATTCTTCCTCCTCAGGAGGTATTTTGCAATGTCTGGAGGAATATTTGGTTGTTCCAACTGGGAGGTGGGCATGCTGCTGGCATCTAGTGGGTAGCTGCCTAAATGTCCTACACTGTCAAGGACAGCACTCCACCACAAAGAACTGGTGCCCAGGCTGACAAAGCTGGGTGCATGCCTTGCGTGTTATACACCTGCTAAGTGCTTAATTTCATAGTGTAATTTGTAATTGCATATAATTCAACTGGTTGTTTTTTTCAGCAGCTAAAAGAGCTAATGACAGTCTAAAAGTGCCTCCTTCCAAATGAATAAGTAGTTTAGGTAAGAGAATTTGGCTCTGCATTTAATTTTTACTCTATTTTGGCTTAAGATGAGCTGCATACAAACTGCTGAATGTTTCTATAAAAACCTTCTTACTTGAAGGTAAAACATCTACAGAATAAGCTAGACCTGCAGGCTTCATTTACACACACCACAGCAGTTTATTTTACTTGATTTACAATCTTTTATTTTACGTGCTTCTTGGGAAGACCTACATATGAAGGCAAACATTTTCCCTTTAAATATTGCACAAGATTGCTCAACAGGAGTATCCTCACCGAGGCAACACTATTTTAATTGCTGGGAGAGAACACACCTAAAAAATATCCTAAGTCTAATAAGAAAGGCAAAAGGGTGAGACAAAATTTAGTTTCATAAACATTAGTATAATCTTTCTCTGCGCACTAGTGTGTGTTATTCTCATTGATACTGTTTCTGTTTGCTTACTGTGTTTTGTTTTACTATGAAAATAAAATAGCAGTGTGGTTTCAAAAAGCAATTAGAGCTCACAGAACTCCCCCTAAAACAGGAAGAAGGACATGAGAGAAGAGACAGTGCTCAGAGACCTCAGCTGCCTTCTCCTAACTGCACAGTGTGAAATGCGACTTACCTCTCGTCATAATGATCCCTCTTGGCTAATACCACCATTTGGCATTAAATGTCCTCTGCTTGTCATGCAGATGACTCACTTAAAATCACTACAGAATGCCATTCTTCACATATGGCTAACACTGCTAAATTCACTGGAGTTTACCAACTGTTCTACAGAATATTTTTTGCATCCTTTGAATTGATCTGTTTACCCCAAGATGAATTCAGTATGATATATAGAGCCTTTCTAGAGGGGAAAAAACTCCACATGAACCTAAGGGGTTTTTAAACTAGCTATAAATTTATAATAAATGTTTCTGGGTACCTTTTGTTTTTCCTTCGTGTCAGAATGATGGCATTTATTTATTGCTCGGTAGTACATGGCAGATCATCATACTGCCAGATGCCTCTGTGAAGTCAACCCCAGATTTAGTGCTTGTTCCTGTTTAATTCAGCTGCTTAAATAATATGGGATGGAACTTTATAACTGATAGAAAAGGAAGTATTGCACCACCTAACTATTTATAAGGAAAGTAAAAAGAGTAATTTGGTATCCATAAGCCTTACCACTACTAGGTCCTTTAAAAAAAAAAAAAGTCTGTTGAGATTTAATGTGGTAATGTCAGCCTACCTTGGCAAAAATACCACTCATTTTTATGTAGACAGAACAAAAGAATCAGAGGGATCAGATCTTTATACTGTAATATTTTTGTCATTCCTCACAAGACAGACAAAAAGAATTCATCAGATAGAATCCAAATTTTGAAAAATGGCCGTAAGTCCTATGAGGCCTATGATCATTTTGCATTAGAATGTGACTTTATAATTTCCTTCTCACTTTCTGTTTTTTTTTTCTTTCTACAGAGCATGTGATCTCTTCCTGTATACTTTATCATGTATGTTGCTTATTTGGTAATATCTATCTCCTGTACAAGCAGGAAGCTCTACAGTGGCGGGGCTGCCCCTTGCAGGGGCTTAGCCCTTAAACTGTGGCTAGCATGGAGGAGGCAGGGCTGCCTATGTACTGTCATGTGTGTGCTCTTCATCTTTCATTCTTTTTCCAAAAGTACTTTTTTGTACTCAAGTAATTTTGCTATAAATTCTTTTCTAGAATAAATAATTTTAAAAATTCATTTATTTTAAGTATTGAAAAGAAGATTTTATCCGGAAATAAAACCACCAGAATTTATCTTCCATCTCTTCTTTTCAATGGTGTGATGAGCTTTATATTTATTTGGAAACATGGTCACTCACCACCAAAAACCAGAAATCATTAACCAAGACAATTTCCTTCTCTTGGTATTCATAACCCACCTTTAAATGTTCATGTAAGGGAAAGTAAGGCGGTTAACCTTGAGAGGACTCAAGCAGCTCTATGAGGCCAGCATTATTAGTTCTTTTCATGTGAAACAGCTGAGGCTCAGAATGGTTCAGCTGTGTGTGAGTGAGGAGATGGGGACGCGTGTGTATGCATGGCCACTGTGCCATTTCTAAGCACATCAGTCCCAGCCTGGGTCTCAGGAGGACAGTCCCTGTTGTTCTTTAGGCATTGAAAGTTCTCAGAAAAGGAGATGGTCTGTCTTGAGTTGGTCTACGTGACTGACATTTTTAATGATTTAGTGACAGAAAAAAATTGACTCACTTCCAGCTGGATAATTGCAAAAATGCCAAAGTGAAATGAATGGTATCTCATAAATTCAGGCAAATGAGTATTAAGGGGGGTAAGCTGGCTATTCTTTTAATATATTGAGTATTAGCATTTCCCAAGGCTTCAGTTAGTTCAGTCATGTATTTTCAGCTCTGGGGACAAAACCTTTCATTAAGACTCTTTTATTCTTTTGCTTTGTTATAATGAAAAAAAAAAACTTAAGTTGTCACACATGTAATGATTCTAGAAGGTTTTCCACTGTCAGTGGAAAAAAAAGACTATGTACTACTTTCTCCAAAAAGATAAAATAATAGCTGTCACCAACATTTTGCTTAAAAATAAACTTAAAATTAGGTTTATGTGTATAGGCTTTGTTTAGGAAACTCCAAATATTGGAAGGCTCCCCAATTTTGGCATACTCAGAGACCTAAAGAACTCTAGGCCAGCTAATTTTATTCAGTAACAGATATTAAAGGACATATTCAATAGTGGAAAAAGCTTTTATTTGTTTGAGTTGAGGCTTAGGCTTAAGAAGCAAAGCAAAAGAGTGAACTTTACATCTCTTAATTAAAAACAATGATTGATTACAGAAATGAGGAAATAAAATGCCATGAGTCTGAGGTGGCCATATTGGACTCACATCTGAAATACTCCTAGTGTCCATCATCTCATCTTTCACATGGCAAATGATGCCTGATTGCCGGGGAATTGAAGGAATCAGAACCAGAAAAGGCCTCTTTCTGAGACCAGTGAGCGTCACTTTCCCTCACACCAGTCTACAGAGACAATTTTGCTTGTAATTCCATATCAACATGGCTTCCTCACTTTCTTCTGGCCTCTCACCAAGTGTCACTAATAGACGGCACAGAATACAGTGAGAATTATAACAATGTTTCGTCACATTCAGCATATACTAAAACTCTAGAAAATATTAAATTTGAAAACTTATTTTGATAGTAATTTGACAGTATCTACCAGTATCAGGTACATGCTTTTGATGCAGCAATTGCATGTATTTTATAGACTACATTATATAATCATAGTTGCATGATACATAGTTATGTGAATATTTAATAATTGTATTAACTACTGGATTTATCCACCTATGTGTGTACATATATGTAAAAATTTGCTCAATGCTGCATTTTTGTGATTGTAGAAAGCTATAGATACCTCTCCATAGGGTAGGAGTTAAGCCAATAATGTTATATGATGTTATAAAGTAACTATGAGATGCTAGGCCAACTTCTAACAGAATAAGGTGAATTTGTATCATAGCAACATAAAATATATCCCAATTATATATTTAATGAAAAAGTCTGATGTTTACTTAACAGTTGTTTAAAAACACATGTGTATATTGATATTAGTTTTTATATATTTTCCTGCTGCTTGTATTGATTAAAATATAATACTTTTCCATTAAAAATTTTTAATGCACTAGAAATATTATTTGATGAAGCACATCCTTCTCAGCATAAATGAGTACACTTAAATTCACCTTTAATAATGGTTTAAAATATCATATTTGTTTCTTTCTGTACATAAATGTTACAGTGCTTAGGGATTTTTTTTTTACCTGAGAAAATAAAAGTCTTTGACAATGGAAAAAAATGCTCATTTTCAAGCACTTTATCACACTGAAAGCTGTCCTATTTTTCACTTTATTTTCTATATAGTCTATTTTATAAAATGCTGAGTGATATTATTTGAGTACACTTTTCAAAAGAAGCCAGAACAAAACAAACTAGCATAGCAATAAAATAATTGATAAATCAAGTTTAACAGTTCTTCTAATTTATATAGTGTCTGGATATCAACCCCTAAATAAAGATTAGGAAGTGGCCTTGCTGGTAGAAAAGACAGGGATTTTAGAATCGGGTTTCTCTTGTATCCTATCTCAGCTATGCGTTATCTATATAATAACTCACTGTCTCTGAGCCTCAGTTTCTTCATCTGTAAAATGTGTTCCTTTTAAGGAATATATATATACATTCTCTACTCCCCAACGTGACTATTTGGAAATCGAGGCTATAAGAAGGCAAGTAAGATTACATGACATCATAAGGATGGGGTCCTGATCTGGCACTATTTATATACCTATATATAGACACCCTGGAGATCAGTTCATACTCTTCCTCTCTCTCCCCCCTCCTTCTTTCTGTCCCACTTGAAGGTATAGTGAAATGGTGAACTGTTTATCTGCATCTGCAAGATTAAAAAAAATCGAATCAACCAGCACCTTGATCTTGGACTTCCCATCCTCCAGAACTGGGAAACACGTTTCTGTCTGGAATTGTTTCCTCACTTTGCCTAGACTACTCCAGAAATAAGCACAGTGAACACTGTCTTAGAAATAATGTATTTAGTTAAATATTAATGTATTGCAACTGTTTATTAGATGTCTCCAAAATGTGTTTATGAGAATAAATATAATTTTATTGCTAATATTAATACTACATTCTTATCAAAAGTGACAGTAATTATGATGACACCGATTCATCAAAGGCAGATAGGGCTTGCTGACATCAGTACATTCAAATGAAAGAGCTTTAGGTTTTGACACAGCAAACACCAAAATCTTCAGCGACTGTGCACACAAGAGCAAAAATGATTGAAAGCCATCTCTGCAGAAGTGATTGGGTTAGCATCTACATTTCCTGGCTTGAAGAGAAGAAAGTATTACTGAGAAAAAACTGATTGTCACCTTGCTATTCTTTAGTGATAACTCACGGAGGAGGGAGTTCTAGCTGGGATGTGACATCTTGTGCTGCATCTTAAGCTGACCAGAGAGATGGGCGCCCTTTTCTGTGCAACTGACAGGAACAGCAGCAACTCACATGTTCACAAATTAGCAGTCAAGGACATCTGACTACAATGCAAACAGCCATCAAAACAGATAGCTTCTGAAGGTGCATCATGTCCCCGAAAAAGCCTGACAGGAGCCCTAATTTTGCAACCTACACCTGTGAATCATTCTCTTCAATTACTTCAGCAGATTATATCTCTCTGTTCTGTGTAATGGATAGCATAATATATACCAGAGTTGGGAGGATTTGAAAACATGGAAGAAAAGCACTAAAGCAGTGTTGGTACACTGAAGGTGCTCAAAAAGAATCTCAATTACTTCACTTATTAGTAGATGTCCAATATAGAACCTTAAGGAGTTCCTCACTACGTAAAAATTAAAAAAAATTTACAATCTCTTGTTGCTGAACTTATAGTTATATCCAAAGGAGGGCAGGTACAGATGGTAGTAGCTATACTCAGCCCAGAATCTGACCCATTGGGGCTTGGTTATTATGTCTGCTGCCTAAACATTCTGAGCAGCTAAGCCCTACTGGTTGAAATGAAAGAGACAGAGCTTGTGAAATTCATTTCCAGAGTGTCTGATTGGCTTTCAGTGAAAACTCTGAATTATACCTTGGAATAAACAGCACTATGAGGACATCCCTTGCAGATAACTGGCTGTTCTTCAATGAGCATATGACTATCCACGCAAGTCCGTTGGGACCACAGAGTCTTAATGGGGTATCAGTAGTGATGGGCTACCCAGAGGATACAATCTGAACAGCTCAACCTGAGAGTGACCCCTCCCTGCAGAGGGGCTCTCTGCAGCCACTCTGACCATCACTTACACAGGCAGGACTAAGGCCTGCCTTTCTCAGGGCAAACCATGAAACAGAGACACTGGCTGCCAGGGTCACTTTTGATTGCAGAGCCAGCTGCCCTCCCATCTGCCTGTCGGCATGGAGAAAAGGTTGAAAGGTGAAAACGTGAAAATAATACAGCCCCGCTGTTAAAAAATTCCAAATTTTCGCTTGCTATTCTGTGAGTAGAAGCTAGAAATTAACCTGTGGCCCTTTTATGTTATTATTTCAGAAATGGCAAAAGCCAAAGGGACGTATCTGAGCCAGAGCTCAAGGCCCAGTTACTGCCTGGGAAGAAAATGTGACTTCATGTAAGCATGGAACATTTGGAAGTCTCACGACGTGACTGCTTCTTTTTTTTCCCCTTGAAGTAGCAGTGGGGAACGTTTTTGCCAAGGGCTATTTGGATATTTATGATATCATTTATGGGTCACACAAAATTATCAAAGCAGTTTGCCATATTTGGCAAAATATTTAATTAACTCACTCTTAATGCAATGGCTGAAATTGCTTCTTTTTAATCATGGGAAACAAGGTCATAAATATCACATGAAATCATCTCATCATGATCTCACTGACTGCTCAGAGCCTCTGGGCTGGATATCCCTATCCTTTCCTTAAAGGCTATCATAGCTCCATGCAAACTTCGGGTATCTGATCAGCTCTTTGCGGGCAGCCTGGCCCAAGTTTCTAGGCATGGTGGTTTTGGTTCCTGACTCTCAACAATGAAGAAAACAGGGAATTATAAATCCAGGGGTTCTGGAATTAGGATTTTCTTAGATCAATTCTTAGCACCTTTATGTACAAAGGCCCCTTGGAATCATTCTGAGGCTACCTCAGCTTTGCTGACCTGAGGTATCAGGGTCAAAGCTCTTGATTTCCTTCAGCCCAAGAAGTCCTGACCAGCAGGATGATCTCCATTTCTTCTTACTACAATATTCTCTTGTCATCCAGCTCATGGGCCCTTCGTTCTGGTAGCCAGCTGTTATGCTCAGTGTGATCTACGAAGGAGCCTTACAGAGAGCCTGCTCACTGCACACAGCTTGAAGGCTGGCACAGCACTCAGCACCTCGGTCAGCGTCCAGATCTGCACAGGTGTTCAGGAAGGGCCCAATGAATGAAAAGACACGAACAGAGGATATCTGCCTACTTAGTTATTTCTAGAGTGATCCTAGTATTCAATTTTTTTTGAAATAAAAATCCTCCAACTTGTGTTTTGCAGTACTTCTTCAATGCTGTATGGATACTACTTTCCTCATTCCTGAGGGGTTGTGGTAAGTTTTGTTGGGCACCTCTGTGGTACACTTGTAATTTAACATATATTTGTTGAATTCTTACTGTGGACCAAACCCTCTTGGACAACGTAGACAAATACATGTAATTATGAAGCTTATGCTCCATCTCAAGAGCTGGAAAAAACAGAGAAATACTCTCATTTTAGGGGATAAATCCATGAAGGGGCTTAAAAAGCAGAATAAAGGGACAGAAAGGAAAGAGCTTAGGTGAGGCTATTCTAATTATCACAGCACAGGAAAGGCTTTCTGAGGAAAGAACCTTTGAGTACAAACTAGATGGAACAATTTGAGCAATTTAAAGATCCTTTTAGAATTAAAATTCTTAGCAGGTCCAGGGGCACAGGTCTGTAATTCCAGCTCTTTGGAAGGCTGAGGCAGGAGATTTGCAAGTTTGAGCCCTGTCAAGGTAATTTAGCAATCTAGGTACTATTTCAAAATCAAAAATAAAATGGGCTGGTGATGTAGCTCAGTGCTAAGACCCTGGGCTCAATCCCCACTACCCACCCCCATCCCATGAGCACACTAATTAAAATACTTGGTAACAGTAGCAGAAAAAGTAGAGGTGACCTATTAAAATATTCTAATGTGCTTGGTTCATGTTTCCCAAAAACGGTAACAAAATCTTATTTTATGTTAGACTTTAATTAGTTAAGTAGGCATTATATCTTCTCTACAGTTTTAATAGAACAATAAAATAAAGGAGATAAACAAAATGCATAAAGCCTTGGTTGATCCAAAATGTAGCAGAGAAAAAGAGGAACAGACTCAGCGACACAGGTAGAGACCAAATAAGATGATGTATTCAAATCCCAAATATACTCATAATTCAATCAAGTGTGACTGGATTAAACACTTTAGAGAAAAAGACTGTAAATAAAATATTACAAGCAAAAATTCAATGTTATGCAGCTTATAAGAATATAATGGCATGAAAAAGTGAGAGTAAATGGTCGAAAATTCCAGATACACATTAACCAAAGGAAGGTTGGTTTGGCAATATTAAAATTCGGTGGTATATGACTTACTGTAATCCAAGCACTCTGGGAGGCTGAGGCAGGAGGACTGCCAAGTTCAAGCCCAGACCAGGCAACTTAGTGACTTACTGAGACCCTGTCTCAATTAAACAATAAACAGGCCTGGGGATGGATGTAGCTCAGAGTGAAGTCCCTTGGGTCAGTCCTTAGTATCGCAAAACAAACAACAAAATAAAATTAAACAACGTAGACTTTAAAGAGAAGAAACACTAGAAACTCGGTGGGACATTTTACAACAATTCATGAGGTGACCTACCACATGACAGAATAATTCTCACTTGATAACACATATGATGATAGAGTTTCAACTCATCCAAAGTGATGAATAACAGAAGTCAGTGGAGGAATAGACAGGTCTACAATCTTAGTGGGATATTTTAATATACTCCTTCCAGAAATTGGTTGAACAGAGAAGAGCCAGCACTGAACTAACTGAACCTTTGAAGGACACAACGAACAAAGATGCCCAGTATTTTTTCACTTTGTGACATTGCACCAAGGTCTTTGCCACACTCGCCCAGGCTCATTTGCAAGGACAGAGGAAGACAAACTCAGGGCCACATTCAGCACACCCATAAATGTGTTAACATAATAAATCAAGCTGAGAAACTGAGTACATGCCCTACCCCACTATGTTGTGATAAACTGAAGTACAAAACAATAATTTCTCTGTGACCAAATATCGGCAAAATATCAAAGCTAATAACATTTAGTTATAGTATATAGCTGGGTATTGTGTTGCTAGGCCAGCCATGTTTGACTGAGTCATAAAATGAGGGTGAGAATGATTCGTCAACAATTACATATTTATTACACAAAATTGCTTTTAATGGTCTTATTTTAGCAAATTTCTCACATTAAAAGATTTTCATATCATTGGTATACTACTACCACTTATAATTTAAAGAATTAAAAAGTAAGATGTAATGGCATTTGAGGAGTATAGGCTTTTACTTATTTTTAATTTTTATAAAAAGTCATGGAAAATGCTTAAAAATTTTCTTATGCTTAAAGTGCTATTTTATCTAAGGGATTCATGACTATATATTAAACTTAAGAGCAAGACTGAAATAAATGCCTCAAAATTATAAACATTTAAAAGTTAATTTTTGAAAGTTTTATCTATTTTATTATTTTAATTAAAAAAAACTTTTTAAATTGTAACATGCAGTGTTTGTCCACATGCCAACAAAGAGAATCAGTACAAAGCTTCACACATAATAGACACAGATGTAATATGAAAACTTGAAATAAAAATCTTGCTTCATACTGTGAAAGTTGGTATATATAATTACTGCAAAAAACATTGATTTATGAAACAGAAACTCAGGTCTACTGGGAAGCAACCAGTCTTTCTGAATGTGATTAAAAAAGAAAAAGAAAGAAAATAAAACAAAGATTGGAAAGGCAAAATAAAGCAGTCATAAGTTGCAGGCAAAATGACCCAAAGACTCATGCTATCTAGAACAGATTTGCAAAGTCAATTTGTGTTTCACCTACATGCTTCTGCCACTCCAAAACTCATGACAGAAAAGCAGTATTTATTCCTAGAATCCATACAAGCACAACTGTCATGAAGTTAACAAGCCATTTTCTCTTCTTCCTAACTCTAATGCAGGTATGCAGAACAACAGTTTCGTCAGTTTGGAAACCCACCTATCCTAGTTTGTTTTTTTAAGTGACACACTGAAAAAAAAAATCTTACATTTGCTTCAATAATACTGTATTTAGCATGGTATGTAATGAGAAAAAATTTGACAAGATATTATATGTCCGAGACACCCATCTTCGACTGTTACACTAATTCCTGCTAAAATTCCCATTTTCAGTAAAACTGAGAGGGCAACATTTGAGTTCCAGACCGAAATCCACCGTAGAAGCAACATCTACCAAAGGGCTGATGTCATTAAGTGTGTGGAGCTATGAGGCAGGCGCAGGATTTTAAGGCAGGTAAGTGTAAGGCTGCATACCCCACACCCAAGTACTGCCCCAAACAGCTTTCTATTGGGAATTTAGTCAAAACGTGCTTTGGAAAGATGTGCAGCTATTACCCTCAGGAAAAATTCAATCAATGATAATGAATCCCAGATTAGACTAAGAAGACAAAAAATTGGCAGTTCGTCTCTCCAGCTCATCTATTACTAGTCTGTTCTTCGTGTCCACACCTTTCTGGGGGCATGATGACAGGAAATGAGGCTTCAAAGGTTTAGAAATCATCTCAGAAGCTTCTTAAGCCAACAGATACATATTCCTCCTAAATTAGAAAGAGAAAACCCCATTTTTTGTTTCGATTACATCATGGGGAGTCACATCCAGTTAATGTTTTATGACAGAATTTCTCTCTGAATAGAATTCTAAATTCAACTCTCTTTGCCGTTCTGCTTAACAATGGCTGATATTTATTTACACCAACATCCCCTCCCCAAGAGCATTTTCAGGAGCAGGACCCTGCCGGAATTCTCACATCACTGTTATGGAACAGAGCTGGTTAATACTATCCTTGTCCACGTTTCCTCCCTCACACTCACTTTGTATTTTTTATTAAGTAGAAAATAGTTGGGAGTTTTTCCATAGCTCAAACGTATAAAAGGTGGCAAAAGAGGGACTCATCTTTGGACTTGCAGGCAGAGCCTTCTTCCACAAAAGCTCTCTGGACAGCATTAGAACTTGACCCTTTCAGGAACAAGGGCAGCTAAACAGGAGACTATGAAGAGACTCAGGGAGCTTACCTCCCACCTCCACACACACTGCTCTCAGAAGTGTCTCTCACAGCACGTCGGAACCACATAGCTTCTGCAGGCTACAACTATACCTCTAATGGTGAAACGCTGCACTCCTTCAGAATGTAGGGCTGATCGCGGAGCTACTACGCTGTGTTTGGAGGGGGAAAAGCCTGAGACGCTTTATCAATAGATGGAAATCTCAAATGGAAGTGGGATTTCCCATTAAAATCAAAGAACTCTTATGTTAGCGTATCAACAGCAGACTTAAAAATTAATTATGTCTGATTTTTCTCAGGTCTGAAAAAATATCCTATTATTTTAAGAAATAGCAAACTTCTGTGCTTAACACTTTTTAATAAAACAACAGTTTGTAAAAATTAAAAATAAATCAGTATCAGCTCTACATTTGTGCATCAGCATTAACATATTGGGCCAAAAAAGTAGTGATGGCCGCACTAGACAGTTACTACTGGGGTTATGTCACAGGGTCAATCCATTATAACTTCTCTTCACAATGAACTTGATCATATCCTCATTTGTAATTCATCTTATCAATTATACACAATTTTAATAGACTGCTTTTTAGGGAAACTGTCTGAAGTCCAGTTGATCTGATTTTCTGCATTTTTAAAACAATGATCACTTACTGAATTGTAAGTTGAACTTTGAAGAATAAAATATTCTCCTTCCATGACATTCTTTTTTCCCCATTATATTGATATGTGTAAGTGCAAAATATAGAGTTTACTTTGATCTTGAGCATTTTGTGCACATATATGTCTTGGCAAGGTTACAAGACCTTCCCTCTCTTCTTTTGACCCTCTCCCTACCTAGCACCCACCCCCCCAGTTCCCATTAATTTCCACTTTGAGTTCTGTGAGATAGTTGTGGTCTGGGTCTCTCATATCAGAGAGACCATTCGATGTTTCACCTTCTGCTTCTGACTCACTTCACTAAGCATGATGGTCTCAAGTTTCCTCCATTTGCCTACAAAAGCCTCCAACCTATCTGACTTTATAGATGCACAGTATTCCACTGTGTATAAACACCACAATTAGTGTATCCGTTGGTCTGTTGATGGGTATTTTGGTGTCTTCAATTTAGCTATTGTTAGTTGTGTTGCTATGAACATGGGTATACATGTACCTCTGTTATGTGTTGTTTTTAATTCTTTTGGGAATATTCCCAGGAGAGGTATCGCTGGATCACAGGGGATATTTATTTCCAATCTTTTGAGAGACTTCCATACTGCTTTCCATAGTGGTTGTACCAGTTTATGTTCCCACCAGCAGTGTAGGAGGGTTCTTCCCCCCCACAGCCTCGCCAGCACTGATTGCTGTTTGAATTCTTGATATAGGCCAATCTTTCCAGAGTTAAATGGTATCTTAGTGATGTTTTGATTTGCATTTCTCTTATGACATTCTTAAGCTTTGCTATTATGCTGAGACTGAGGACATGGAGGCAAAAGTGTGGAACCAAAGTACTGACTGTCAACCATAATTTCTTTGAAAATGACTATTTGAAAACATATTTTGGTACTGGGAATTGACCCCAGGGTCACTATACCATTGAGCTACATCTCTAGTTACTATTTATTTATTCATTTATTTTATTTTGAGACAAGATCTTGCTAAGTTGCCCAGGCTGCTTTGAGCCTCATTCTCCCAAGTAGCTAGGATTACAAGTATGCACCATCAAAACCAGCTGAAATTGGTTTTCTATTTAACAAAGAGATCTCCTATTTAACAAAGGGGGGGGGGTCTACATTTTATAATGTATTCTTATTTCTATAACAAAAAGTTTTGTATTATTTTCTAGATAAATTACTTAGCTATTGATTTCCACTATCTACCAATAAATTAAGGTTAGGTATTTAAGTTCTTAACATCCCAGAGGCATACTCTTCCTCTCCTAATTCAAGCAATATAGAAATTTAGGCTCAGTTCTTGGTACTACAGAAACTCTTTGAGTATATGAATCAACAGCATTGATAGACTTATATACTGATTTGGTGGGGTACAGATAAGGAGGACATAGACTCACTTTATTATTCTATGCCTAACCTCTAGGGTAGAATTTCTGTTCACTTGATTATTTAGTGTCTTGAAAAAATAGCTTTTTTCCATGAAAGAAACCAATACCTCCCAGTCTTGGATCACTATGTTACCCACACATGATGGTGTATTTCATTTGATACGCTGGCAGAGCACCTCTATGATGTTTCATGGATTGTGTCAGTTCCCCAACAAATTTTGCAGCAGTCAGGCTGAGTTTTCTCTTCTATTCCCTAATACCTAAGATCTTTGCCCTCAGGGTTTTGCCCGTAATACTGAGAGGGTGGTAGTCATCATCTTCAATACAAATGAGTCCTTTCTTTGCTTTCATCTTTTCCTTCCCTGCCATATGA
The DNA here is from genome assembly GCA_004027205.1 of Ctenodactylus gundi. Taxonomy (NCBI): domain Eukaryota; kingdom Metazoa; phylum Chordata; class Mammalia; order Rodentia; family Ctenodactylidae; genus Ctenodactylus; species Ctenodactylus gundi. The sequence continues at coordinate 19,483 of PVKB01004507.1, forward strand.
AGGACTGATATTCTTGCTCCTTCTGAAAGCCAGCCCTGCCACTCGTGTCCTACAGTCCACCTCCTCAAGCAATTAATGCTCAGTGTTCACATCATGTTTATAGCTCTCCAGCATCCTCAGCTCTTTGTGGAATTCAGATGAAGAGTGTACAAGTTTCTCTTTTTAAATGTTCATGTTCACAGAGGGCTGGGAGTTCATCTGGATTTGGGATGGGAAGGACCAACAGCATGCATGCTGTTTAACCCAAGCATGCATGTCCCACATATGTGGTCCTAACTACAGTGACTGGCTCCCCCCAATCACTGTTAGCTGGGAATGTGTATCTGAAGTTGCCAGATCTAATTTTTCAGAAGTAGATAGGAAACTAGGTTTCCTCATGAAACTGGTAACTTTCAAACTTTGGCCACTATTTTAAAAAATTGAACTACAAGATAGGTTGATGAAACAAATACTTCATGGGTCTCAACCACACGTTTCACCTCTCATCTAAACATTTATTTGACTTTGTTTTCCATTCAAACATCACATTATTTCTCTCTTAAGCTCTCTGAGCATCTAGCCAGTAACTGCTGACTTCTTTACCACTCCCATGGCTCTCTTCTCAGCCACCTTCAACATTTTCCTCTCTCCTCAAACTGTACTCTTGAAAGTCAACTGGTAAGTCTCTAAGCACTGAATATCCTGAAATAACTGTGTATGCATATAACTGTCTATGTCCTTAAAATGATGGGTCTCAAGAAATGGTCCCAGGAACTAGGTCCGCTTGTGAATCTGCTAGGACTGCAGAATTGTGTGGCTCTCCCAAGACCTACCAGACCAAATTTCGGAGGTGGATCCAACAATCTCTGTGCTGACAAACCCTCCAGGCAATCCTCATGCTTGCAATTCTCAGAATCACTGCCCTAAATATTCTTGCCTAGGTGAGCACAGGAGAGGAGGGTGGAACTTCTCCCCAAGAGAAAGACTACCTAAGGATCCTGCCCTACAACTTCAGTTCCCTTCCTGCATCCCAAGGAAAGGCTCTGCATTGATGCAGCATTTACAATAAATTTTGTTTCTTTCTTGTATATAAGAATCCTATATGCTATGCAAAACAAACCAAAAAGTTTATTTTATTCTAGCTTATAAATGTGAAAATTATCCCTAAGACACTAAGCAGTCAACAAAGAGGCAAAATGTTAATCTAGTTTCCCTAACATGAATCCCAGTTCTGTTTTTCATTCTTTGTTTCAGAAGCAGTATTTTCCATTTGCACCAATCAATTCTATTAGCTTCAGAAAAGCTGGAAAGTAAAGAAAAAAAACCACAGAAGAAAGTAAAAACATAACCCAGAATCTCAACATTCATCACTATGCACTTCCCTGTGTGGGGGAGGTTTTTTTTGTGGTGATGTTTTATTTTTGCTCTTGTTTTTTCATGAGGGCCTGCATATTCAGGTACAGCTCCTTTTTCCAATCATACAACATTGTTGGAAAGTAAGCACTTTTTTTCCCCTCAGAGCCTTTAGCACTTGACACAAGAAATACAAAAAATTATTTTGTTTATCTTTTGTTCATCAGGTTCTAAGTAACTCTAAAATCATGGATACAAAATCTAAATAAAGTAACAGCAGCCCTGCTGATTTTTTTCTAGCAGCCATGGCAGACAGGGAGAACTGTTAATCTTGTATGAAGAGATTCATATGTCTGACACTCTCAGGGTGCCGGAGGCAACCCCAGCTGCAGGCACATGTGTACAGGCTCAGGGGGACTAATAGCAACAATGATAATGAACCTCCATTAACATAATAATCCAGTGCATCCATAAAATTGATACTACTTATGGAATAAAAAGAACAAAATAGAAAATGCATCCAAGGACATGTAACGAGAAACTTTTCATTTTTAGTTACTGATTCAGAAAATCACTTTTCCTTGTTGCTTAGTGTTACTCTAAAAACCAGTGTTCCCTTCCTCACTTCACGCTCTTACATATTTAAGAAGCTAAGAACATTCATGGGAAATTAAACACTATTTCTGACAAATACCATCTATTGAGTGTGCTCATAGATGTTTAGTTTACTTGTTTATCTTGTTGGGTTAGGAGACTGCTGACAAGAACATTTATGAAAGTGTCTGGAATTCCTTGGGGCGGGGGCCAATGTTTGAAACCCATCAGATCTTTCCTTTGAAAGCGTCAATAATTTCAACATGAAAATCAACAGCTTTACTTTATAGCAGTGTTTGTAGAGGCATAGAAAGGCCTGGTAGCAAGAGCAATCCCATTTGTTGAGTGCTTACTGTGCACCAGTGCTATGTTGGGGCTTGACAAATCACTATAGAAGGAATCTTTCTAAGATTAGGAGATATTCTGTACATTTGAAAAAAACAGAGGAACAAAATAATCACCTCAGAATCTACTTCCTGAACTTCAAATTTTAACATTTTTCTACATTCACATGTATTTCAAGGAAATAAAATTCTACAGATAAAGTTGAAGGCCTTCAGGGCTCCCTCCCCATCCCTTTCCCTCTCCCTTCCTTTGCTACCTTGAATTTCATACTTATAATACCCACACACTTTTTACGTTTACTTTCTTTGTGTCCCATTATAAATATATAAGGATATGTATGAATGTCTAAAACATTTCTATAAATGGTGGTATAATACACACATAGAATTCATTTTGTTGGCCCATGTGACATTATGCAACTTCGTCTCAATTTCCTCATCTGTAAAACAAAGACAAAACTCTATTTACAAGAAAACTAAATAATACCAGTAGAGTGTTTAGCACAGTGTCCAGCATGCTATGAGTATTTGAGAGAAGTTAATTACAAAAATATTATCTAACATATCACTCTGTCTTTCAGGAGATGAACTAAAGCATACTCTTTTTGGCTTATCTGGAAATGCACTTTTGCTGAGGCTGTCTTTGATAAACTCAAGTATTTCTACCTGCTGTATGTGACACAAGAACAAATCAAATGGGGAGGTAGCATTATAAGACTGCTGGAACACACTGTGATAGTGTGATGGCACAAATACACACATGCTCACACCACACACACAAAGGCTGTGCACCAGGAACTGGCTACAGTTGCTCTGTACCTAACAATTTCATCCACAAATTTCTGTGAGGTGGCATGTTCATTATTTGCATCTTAAAGATTAGAAAAGTGAGGGGCAACGAGTTAGCTAATAAATCACCCGAGACCACAAAGCTAGCCAAGAGCACTGTGGCCAGAGGCAGGTGCTCACTGTTTGACCCCTTTGCCTACACAGATTTCTCTATTTTCTGATATTTCAAAAGCTGCAAGATTACAGAAGAGATCAATACGATGGTGAATATCACATCTGCTCCCCAGAGCATTTGCTGGATTGCTATCTACAAACGAATTTCTAGAAACATTTGCGTCAGGACAGTGGCTCACACTTGGCTCAGCAGAAGCAGATACCAAGCACAGAGCACATGTGGCGCTGGGCTGCCCAGGTCCCACCAGTACCTGCAAGTGAGCAGACCCACTTACGTCTTCACCAGAAAGCTGGTTTCTAAACGCTTAACAAAAGAACAAAGAAAGCCGGGATGGTGGCTCCTGCCTGCAATCCCAGCACCCGGTAGGCTGCGGCAGAAGGATTGGGAGTTTGAGCTCAGCCTGGGATACCTGGAGAATTTAAAGACAGCCTGGACTACACAGCAAGATCCCATTTGGAAAAAAAAAAAGCAACCAATCTACCTTTTCCCTTTGAAAATTACACCAAGGATTAACACAGGATTTTGAAAGACCGCCTGTCCATTGATCTAGCAAGGCAATGTTCAGACGCCTTTGAAAGCATGTTTAATTAGCTTTCTGTATAGTCACAACTGTATAGGGAAAGAGTTTAAAGCCAGATGTAGCTGGGCAACGTTAACATTTAAGATCCTTGTAATTTAACCCGATAATAAATTTTCAGCAATACTGGCAGCTTTTTTTTTTAATCTAGGCAGATCAGGCCTACTTATTTGTTGCTCTTCTTTTTGTTTCTACAATGTAGCCCCAAAACTCCTCCCTGTTTTCTGATACCCCTGGCCTGATCAGAAAGGACAGAGTATCGCCGAGTGCAGGAAAGGTGAAGCCCAGGAGAGGATGACAGGGAATTCTCCATTTCCGATGGGAAGAGCACAGGCGAGGGCGACAAGAAGCGCGTCCTCTGGCGAGCAGGTGGCGGCACCAAATTCCGCGGTATCTGCATCCCCAGAGCCCCTGAGGTGCAGGAGGAGATACATCTGATCAGCGCCACCGGCCTCCAGAGCTATTTCCAGATGCCGTCAATAAGCCCCTAAGAAGCCTGTGAATCAGCAAAATCGATGTGTGTGTGTGTGTTCCAGGTATTGACCCAGGTCACCTCTCTTCCTTGCTCTCCGCTCAGGTTGTTTAAGTGAAAAAAAGCAACATAAACAACAAAAAGGTTTACAATCTTGCTTCCTTGAATCCTCAAGAAGACATGAGTATTCAGTAATTCTTTCTGAAAGAGATAAACTGCACAGTTTTTTGGGCTTGTTTCCTTGCCTATAATAATAAATGCTACGAACCAACCAAAATCTTTGTTGGCTATATTTTTACACTGGATTAGGTCTCTCATTGTGGCTTAGGTATATCCTCCAAAAGCCCGTGTGTTAGAGATTTGGAGCCCAGCCTGTAGCACTTATTGGGGGATGGTGGAACCTTTAGGAGACAGCCTCGTGGGAAGGTGCTTTGAAAGGGACACTGGGAGCTTGGCCCCTTCCTCTCCCTCTCTTCACTTCCCCGTTGCCATGAGGTGAGTAGCTCCTTCCCACGCCACTGCCTGCCATGGTATACTGTGCCACAACTGGATTAAAGGTGATGGAATTCAGTGACCATGTGTGAGGCCTTGAAAACCACAAGTCAAAACAAATCTTTCCTCTTTTGATGTGATTTTTTCCCTTAGGTTACAGCTATGGAAGGCTGAATAACACTGATGCACTTTTTAAAGGCATATGTATATATTGAAAGGATGAAACAAGTATCACCTGAGATCTTGAGAAGAAAACAGAACAAAATACAATATAGCTATTTATTAATTGTAGGATAAGGGCAAACCGAAGACACATCACCCAGGAAACACATTCAGCTGGTCTGCCAGTGCTAAAGGCAAAATAGGTCAGAAGAGATAATAGGCATTATTTTTTAAAAAAGTTTAGGCAGATTAAGTTTAGGATAGCCAGGTTTAGCAAGTCAAAGTTCAAGGTACTTACGTTAAATATGTGTTTCAGAGAAACAATAAATTATTTTGGTACATTTTCTGCATCAACATTTGCAACACACACTAAAAGATTACTCAGTATTTGCTGAAAATTCAGACTCCCTTAGGCATTCTACACTTTATCTAACAACACAGTCAAGCGGAGTTTTGTGGGCTCAGGATCATCCAGTAATAGCTACTACATGCCACATTTGGGACTTAGTAATATGTTTCTCAATATAAATTCCCCACTGCAGGGCACTATGCTAAAGAGACCACAAACCAAATTCTCCCACCAGTGACCATCCTTTATGGTCAAGTTCAATAGGATGTACCACATTATAGGCAACAGGCAGCGGCTGCACACTCCAGAACTCAAGCCCAGGCAAGAAGAATCAGCTGCCTACTAGGTTCCTGCACCAAAATAATCAGTTGTTGGATGCCACCAAGTAGACAGGCATAGGAAGATGGTTCAGTGAGAAGGAAAGGATACCAGTGAATGACACAGGAGCAGAAGACAACTGATTGCTAGCTTGTGAGGCTACCTGAAGAAAAAGGGCAAAGTGAGATCCAGAGGACAGGAAGATTCACTGGGAATACTAGAAAGACCTCCGTAACAGCAAGGAGGCCTGAACTGAGATTCCCACTGCCCAGCCACTGTCATTTGAAATCTTTTTGTTGCCACAGGGGCTACTTTTCTAAAACACAATTTTGAGGCTATTTCCCCATTGTTTAAAACCAAAATGGCTTTCATAAGGAAGATGAAATCCAAATTATCTCTGGGCAAACACACGGGTCCCTCTCATTTTGGCCTTGGTCTTTGATTCCAGCCTCTTGACCATCGCTTTCCCCAACAACAGATGGTGCCAAACTACCAGCCAGTTGTCTGCCATCTGATGCTTTCAGATGACTTTGCACAGACTGGTCATTTACCTGGAATGTCCTCTGCCTACTCCCTCTCTGCAAACTCACTTTTCAAGAGCCACTGCCAGTGTTAGTTCCCCACCTGGAAGGTCTGTTTTCTTCTCCACTGCAGATCTGGCTGCCTCCTGGTATGCAGCCACATCTACAATGTACCTACCTTCACTATGGGGCCTACCACTTCATACTGAGTTTGTACTCCCCCACGACCAGGAGCTTGAGATCAAGGATTATGATTTACTCTCCTTTAGACCCTGAAACTTTGCACAAGCTCTCGCTATAAGAATTACAGCAGTAAAAACTATTATGGTTTATACTATTACAAACAGTGGCTGAGTGCTCACGTGATGGGCAATTCTCTACAGCACTTTTTCCACTTTAAGTCTCTAGTATTGGCAATAGTTCTCTAAGTTCAGTATTGTTATTATCTCCATTAGGAAGAAGACAAAATGGAGGCAAAGATGTGAAAAGTTAGCCAAATTACCACAGCTTATACCCTGGTGGTTTCAACTCAGCTGTAAAGTAAACACTCCTTAAAAGGCACAGACGCTCAAGCCCACTTAAGAACTACTGAAGCAGAATCTTTGGTGGGCTGAGACCTGAAGGATCTTGGGAAAACTTCCTAGTTGGTTTTCATGTATAGTCAATGTTGAGAATTACAGATCTACTTGCTTCAACCCAAGAAATTTCAGCCAAAGTGGAAGAAAGAGAATTAGAAAACTTTTAGGGGAAAAAGGAGTTTCCAACGTTGGCAGCTGAGCATTGAGTAGCCTTGTAAACAGGGTCTTATGGGTCCTGTCAAGCATACAGCCTGCAGATAAGCTGGGCACTGGGTCATGACATGCCACTCTGCCTCCTGCCTAAACACTGCAGTGAGGGCCATCATGACTTTTCTTTAGCCAAAGCATGGGTATGGGATTAAGCATGAGAAATAGCTCCACTCTGTTCCAATCTGGGAGACAGAAGGCGGCTCAGGCTGAAGTGGACATTTCTGAGCACAGGCATCACCGCCTTTCCACCCAAGACAGACTGGGTCCTGATCCTCAGAGTGCACCAGCTGTTTCTTTGCAAAAAATAAAATAAAATAATTGTTTCCCCAAATTAGAATGTATAGCATAGCAACCACTTTACACGTAGTCAGAAAATTGTCAAATGGCAGAATTTGACCTTAAAACTGTTCATTTTTTGAGTGCCTGACAGGTATCTGGTTTTGAGGTAGCAGGTCCAGCTGCCTGCATAAAGAAAAAAAGAACAGAAATTGGAGAGACAATGGGCAGAAAGAATAAGGACTTCATTCAGGATGGGGAGAAAATGAGAAAGATTGGAGGGTTTGCTTGTATCTCCCTCAAGTATTTTGGGGAGAAAGAAATGAAAAATCCACATAAATATTAATGGATTTTAACTTCAGACGGTGTGTGGTGTGTGTGTGTATGTGTGCACTCAATTCAATGAATTTCAACAACCTGAGGCAGCAGGTACTTCCATCATGCCCACTGCACAGGTGAAGAAACCAAAGAAAAGACAAACTGAATGCCTCATCTAAAGCTATACAGCTAGAAAGTGGCCAGCATAGATTTTGATTCAAGGTTATTGGACACCAGAGTCTAGGCTCCTATTATGCTATGTCCAAAATTCTTCATATGGATTCACAGACGAAATGAGGACAAATGGCAAATACAGGAAAAACGGACAGGCCAGAATCCCTAAATCAGAGCTTCCAAAGGAGGTGCCTGATGCCTTGAGCTCCAGTAGAATTTAGTGTTTGATATCCTTCCTCATGTTCTCCTTCTTTCTTTGTGTACTGTCGCTGGATAAGGAAAAGCCTTTAGGAAGACACAAAGAATGCCTTCTGAAGTCTTCAGACCAGCAGCGGCTCCCCTGACTCAGCATGCAGGCAGCACAGGAGCCAGAAGCTGAATCACTTCCCGTCGAAGGCCACCCCACTCAGCTGGCGCTGCACAAGGGCAGCTCATCTCAGATTCCCAGGTCCCAGCATTTCTGAAACCCTGGATGGTATCTGTGTTGACAATCAATAAAGTTTCTCAGAATAGAATAGAGCTAGCTCTTATTCTGGAGAGTTCTATGAGTGAGTGAGCAGAGCTGAGAATGAAGAAAAAAGTTAATAACCCAAAACTATAACATTCCCAAATAATTTGTCCATTTCCATACACTGGGTACTTATCAGTAAGAATAGCACAAAAACCAATCTTTTATTTGTAAGGCACCATCTTCCTTTGATGTCGCATTTACATCTATTTTGGTAGGAATGAATTAAACTATCTTGCTGTGAACAGTCGTGAGGCGAACCTCTGTGTTTCAAGTATCCTTTCGGATTCTCACTTCTTATCTTTTTCACCAGACACAGTGTTTTCTTTCTCAGCCATCTCTATATAATAAGTTATTCTTACATATCAATAAAATGGGAGAAAAAAGTTATTCCTTAAAAACTACTGTTCTGTCAAAGGTATGGATAAGTGAGAAAATCTAATCTATGTCATCTGGATGTACTGGATAGGGGAGCGACTCAATTTCCCCAGATCTCTGTCACAGGAAATGGCCAGTGATGGTATTTACAAGTATCTTCTGACTCTAATAGTCAGCATCTGCCGGCATCTCTCCCCATCAAACACACACCTTCTCTGAAAGACGTAAGCAATCTTTCTAACACTAACACTATGAAAATGACTAATAGAATCATTTGAGCATGCATGAAAGAAAAATACATTTAAAACTCTCACATAAGAAAAAACTTGAGCCCCAACTTTGGCTGCATTTACCTTACACTGTCATGGAGGTCATCTCACTACTTGTCTTTTATCTAGGTAAGCCACAACTCACTGACAAAAGAAATCTTGTGGTAGTGTGCCACAACATAGGACCTACCCGTAGATTTAGGCCCCGTCCCACTCATTGTCCTCCTAGGTCCATAGTCTACTCCTAAGAGCCAGTTTGCCCAGAAAGTCATCTGAGCCAATGCTCCTTTTTCAGGTATGCTGACCTAGCCTCAAGAAGGACCATGATGAATACAGATCTTGAAGTGTGACAAATGTGAAGACATCCCAGCCAACCTTGTTTCTCACACTGTAAAGCTGGGCATTTCAATGTGAAACTTGAGCTCCTTCTCAATGGCAGGGATGATGACACCCAGCACCTTTCCTTTTAACATGTGACTTCGATTTGAATATAGTTTGTGATGTCCCCCAACAGTCCATTAAAGTCATGGTCTCCAGGATGACACTACTAGGGCACGGCAGAATCTTTGGGAGAGTGACCTTGAGGAAGGCCCTTAGGTTGCTGAGAGTGTGCCTTTGGAAGAGACTGGGGGGGGGGGGGGGCTCAGTCTATTTTTCCTTATTCTTACTTTGAGATGTAATTACCTACTTGCTCCTGCATGCACTCTGCCACCTACCGTGTACCACTGGACCTTCGCCAGAGCTGAGCTGATGCAAGTACCTTGCCCTTGAACCACTAAAACTGTGAAGGAAATTAATCATTTTTCTTTTTAAGTAGCTTGTGTCAGGTATTTATCTATATTGATGAAAATTTGAGTAATATACATGTACTTCTAAACTATAGAAGTTGAGAAATCTAACAACGATATTTCCCAGACTCTCTTACAGCTAGGATATAGGGTATTATCTGGATTTAGTCAAACAGATTCTCTCAAAGTTGATTTAGAAAATGAAAGTCAGAACTAGGTAATGTTTATGCTCTCATGGGGCAATCACGGGAAGGATTCTTATTTTATTATCCTGTGGTGCTTAGTAAATAAGACTATAACCACAGAGAGGCAAAGTACTGGTGGTTTGTTCTAGAAAAATAGAACCATTTCCTGATTCCTTACCTGCCTGGTTGAGGCAGAAGCAGCAGCTCTTTGGGTAGGTCAGTCTTACAGGATGGTCCAGCACTCCTAATGAGTCTGAATGTATCTAGCGCCTACATTAATCCCCATTTCATTCTTTAAAATAACAGAGGAGTTAGTATTTTCTGCAAGTGAGTGATACACAGCTCCATCCTTTAAAGTGGATGTAAGGACCGAAGGACTCAGGAGAGTCAGCAGGGCACAACAGTTAAGAACATAAGCTTGAGGCTCAGATGGCCTGGGCTTAAGTCCTGGCCCGCATCTTTCTTGCTTTGTAACACTGGGCGACTTTCTTAATCTCCAGTTCCTACATGAGGGGGTTATTATAGGATTACATGAGATAATACATGTAGAATCCTTGTCACTATATGGATTCAATAAATGTTAGTTTGCTCTTGCTCTGGACAGCCTCTGAACACTTCTATTATAGGAACTGTCACATTGCACTGATTATAAAGTTCTCTATGAGCATGAAAGGAAAGGACTATTGGTAATGAATGACTAAAAGTATAGGGATATCCCAAATTCAAACTAAGGTGACTCAGGAGTAATCTAAAGGGAGAACTGGAAAATGATTGTAATAATTCAATGAAAACATAATCATCTCTATTGTACTCTGTTTTGGAAATATACTGTTAAACATGTGGCCGGGTGTGGAACTATAGCAAAAGGCAGAGTGGGCCAAGCTTGTCCAAGGGCACTCAAGGGTAAAGAAAACCTTGGCTGGGCATTTTTTTTTTCCCAGTAAGGTCAACCCTGCTGCAGGCATGTCGGTCAGGCTACTGAGCAAAGCAACCCTTCTAAAGTCCATCATGACGCCATAATCTGGCTTCCCGTGTCGTTATCTACAGAGAGCTAATGTGCTGGTCAGTCCAGTCAACTTAACAGTTTAATTCCTTATCATAAATTAATAGATGGTTGTCCTGATTATTATAATTTTGCCTTCCATGTACTTGCCTACAGGCACAGAAGGCACTGATTTGAGATTTCCATATCATTTTAGACATGGAACTATTATTGTGTGTTATGGGTCCTAATTGGATTTGTATTAAGATATAGCAGTCATAATGAGCTTGGTTAATTCAAATCTACCTCTAAGAGACAATCTCTTTGCAGTGAGTCATTGCAATCAGCCTTATATCACCACTGTGCAGAGAACCAAGCTCCTGACCACGGCACGTTTACCATGCTATCTGCTACCTGCCTCCCGTGCCCTATGTGATCAATATACCTTGAACACTGGAACAATACTCTACTTTCACGTCTGTGACTTCTTGACATGCAACCAGTATTTCTGAGTCTGATTTTACCTCTGAATGACCAACTGAATGGCAGGCACATGCATAGTTGATATACAATAAATATTTGATGAAGGAATCCTGCAGAGGAGTTAAACTGTAGAAACAAAGATGAGAATACAATTCCAAAGGGACTCCAAAATGAGGTGAATCATGGGCTTATATATTCTATGATGACTCTTTGAAGATAGTCAAAGGTTAACTATTGATATTTTAGTATTTTGAATAGCTATTTATTTATTTATTTTTGAGACAAGATCTCTCCGTGCAGTTTAGGCTGATCCTGAACTCACTATGTAGCTCAGGCTAGATTCAAACTCAAGGCAATCCTCCTGTCTCAGCCTCAAGTGCTGGAATTATAGGCACGCATAGCCATACCCAGCTATTGCGATATTGGGGGAATCAAACCTAGGGCTTGGCACTTCCTAGGCAAGTGCTATAATCACTGAGCTATTCCCTTGGCCCTGAATAGCTTTTCCTGTAATGGTTTCACTGATGTATGAGTTTTCTACCATCACTATAATAAATTACGAACCTGAGGTTTATAACAACATTTACTAGTACTATGATTATCTCCTCATATTCATTGGCCAGAAGTCCAGGTGCAGGGCAGCTCAGCTGAATTCTCAGCTTAGGCAATCAAGTTATTAAGAGGTTACTAATTCATTCTTAGGGTGCATAAAGATTATCTTAGAATTCCAGATTATTATGGAACTAAAAAAAAAACAGATTTTTTGGGTTTATTTTCAGACTCGGTTCTCTGAAAGAAATCTTGACTTAAATCTGTTCAGTGCACTCAGAAAAAGATCATACATCTGTAGTTCTTCCAGTAAATGCTCAAGTTCAGGTAAGACGTTAGGAATTAAGAGGGATGGCTGCAGAAAGGTACATAACTACAGCTTGATATTGGCCCTAGGCTTCAAGTGTAGCTTCTTAAAATATTAATAGAAATGCCGGTTTCAAAATTCTGGACTCATATCATTCAATTTCTATTCACAATTTACCAGAAGAAACAACTGGCCAGAAAATGAAAGACTATAAATTTCTTGAAGGCAAGGGCATGCCTCGTTCATCTCTCTACGCCAAGAGCCAAGCAATGGGTCTATCATATACTCAGCAGACTACATGTTTGAGAAAGTTGAGAGTTTCATATAAAAATAAACACAGAAGCAAAACCGATGGGTATATAAAAACAATTATCAATGATTTAAACATTTCAATGATTAATGTTTAGCTTGCAGAGCAGGAAAATTTTAAAGCAATTCTTTTTATTTTGTTTTCTCTTTTTGTTCCCTCTTCTTCATTTTCCTCCTTCTTCTTGCTTTAAAAATGTTTATCTAATCTTCTAGGAGATTTTTTTTTCTTTGTTAGCAAAGAGATGTGAAACAATAACATTACCCTGATAGCTTAAAAAAGAGCGTGAGGAAGAGAGGAGGCCCAGTATTGAAATAAAGAAACACCCAAAATAGCTCAGTAAACCAACAACAGGGTGCCCTTGACTTGTAAAATAACATACAATTCAGTAAAGATTTGACAAAGATCTGGATATATTAGCAGAGAAACTGAAATGATCTCACCATCAAATCTATGTTAGAATAATTTCAATGTCAAACAGGGAGCTCATGGTATAAAAAAAGAATAGAACTCATGACCTAGCAGGAGAGTGAAGTCCAGCCTTTTGACGGAACTAAGCCGGTAAAGACTTACCCACGGAAGGTCCATCAGCCTCAGCTTTCCATCCTATCATACTATTCTTGTCCATGTGAGTCCTTCCTTGGAAAAAGCAGGGTAGGACCATCATATGTAATTTATTTGTGGGGTCAGAAAGTTGCACCCTACTTTGTCTTTAGAGCTACTCTACACCTAATTCCAAGTTTTCCTTGTTTCCAGCACATCTTTAACTGAAAACAAATTCACAAGTTAAAATATGTTATTCTAAAAAAGAAAAAATCTTCTTTTTCTTATAAAGAAATAAGAGATTATAATTTCCTCTATTGGCCCATAGAACCCGATAGTTCCTGGGGAGCACTGTACATCTTAAATGTTTTCTGTGGGGTTAGGCTGTTCACAAGAGAGGGCTCCAGGGAGGAGAACCTTGCCAGGGTTACCTTGCTTTTAATAAGGAAGGTGATTCCTTTTAAATATTCCTAGATCAAACACCTTAACGAAGATAGTTATTCTACTCCTTACTTATCTGTCAATAACTTCTGCTAATCAGACAAGCTGGAGCTAAAATCACGTCCTGTTGTTTTCGCAAGGAAATGTCATCGGTTCTCCTTGACTTGATTTCTTACCCCATGCTGCAATGCACTTATTTTCTGAGGCTCTGGGAGAAACTGCGGAAGTGCTTGCCCAGCTCTTTTGTGCGAAGATGGCACGGTCGACAGTGTACAGCTTACTGATTTATTTGAGGACACTCATCTTGCCAAGCAAAGGGAAATAAAAGTACACTTAACTGACTGCTGTTTCCAAAGAAAATCAAACAAAAGACAATGACAAACAGGCCCCTGGACCAGGAATGCAAAACACAGTGCTTCCACTCAGCCTCTGATTCTTACTATGCCTGCCATATGGTAGCAAGTTGGCATAACTTTAATATCAGAGGACCTTGTTTTGAATTTCCACAACTTTATCTGCTCCAACCAGTAGTGCGGGAGTCCAACTGACCAACAGATGGTGCCCGGCATCTTACTCATTAAACATTATAATCTCCATCACCGTTTAATAATGAGATCCAACCTGGTAAGATTAGAGATTTTGCCAGCTGATATGGAACTGCAAAGTGAATTTATAGATCAAAGCCTCTAGAATTATCCCACAAAAACACAGCTATAAGCAATATTCTTCAGCTACTTCACAAAAACAAAATGTTTGGAGGAAAATGGCAGCTCTGTGGCCATATGGACAATTTCATTTAAATTTTAGGATAAAAATTTGAGAAAGTAGAAATGGACCACTTAACATAATTGTTGTGTCCTCTTAAGCGAAGACTACTCGTTTGCCCTTGGTTTTGACATCGATTGGTTGTTCAATAACTGGAGCATTATTATTTGCCAAGTGCTCTTTCAGGCACCAGGAATTCATGTGTAAACAAAATGGACTTTTGTCCTAATAAAGCCTACATTTTACTGACGTTGATATTTCTACTATATGCTGTGTGTAGTCTAACCATGGGCAGCATAGTTCTTACTATAAGCTATAAACTATGTGCAGCTTCTGTGTGAGGAAGCTCTTTTAAGTTCATCAACCTATATTTATGTCTGCTGCTGTATCCTATGTCCTTTTATTATTTATTTTTAATGAGAAAGTTAATGTTTATCAGCTCATCTGATTTTGTTGAATGTCAATATGATTAACAGATGATTTTTTATTATTCATCGAAGCATTTCCAATCAAATTTTAGAAATCCATTGCTTCTCTTTTACAGAGAAAACAGAAACAAAAAGACAACTTCACCAGCTCACCAACACACCCATGTGTTACCTGCAGCCCACACAGCTACTAGGTTCCCTCCTCCCTGCGGATGCTCATCAGGCTCGGCGTTCCCACTGCACATAGGACCCCATCCTTGCCTCTCTACTCAAGGACACAGTGCTGCCCTTTCCCTTCTCTCCGTTATAGAATCTTCTCTCTGTGGTGTCTTTCTCAGATCAACACAAATGTGTTACAGTTTGCTCACTTAAAAAGAATTCTGATTCTGCACTTTGTTCCAGCTCCTAGTCATCCGTGCATTCCTCCTTATAAACACTGCTGATATGCTTCCTCTCATTTTTTGAATGTTCTTCACTGAGTTTTCACCTCATTGCTTCATCAAAACTGCTCTTGCCAATCACCAATTGCCTCTTCTTTGAATTCCTATGTCCCAGTGTCCAGTTCTCATCCTACTTGGACACCGTTTGATACAATCGCCATTTTTTCTGTGAGCTATTTCCTTCACAATTCCCCATATTATATTTCTTCTTCAGTAGTGTCTGCCTTCCAGGGTCCTTTGCTAGCTCCTCCTCCTCTTCCCATCTCAACCTGTAAAACCTCACAACTCAACTTCATTCTCTACCCACACTCACTCCCGGGTGTTTTATTCAGTCCCATAGCTTTGAATTCCAAATCGGCAAACCATCTCATGAGTCCTAAAATGTACTCCTACTCTGAATTCTGGACTCCTACCTGACAACCTACTTTACATTCCCACTTAAATGTTTAACTTAACCAGTTAGATCTTCAGCTTGAGTTCAAAATTCAACTAGTTTACCTTCTAGTAGAAACCTGCTTCTCTTGAAGTATTCTTCAACTCAGTTAATAGCATTTGCCTTCTTCCAGTTACATAGGCCAAAATTCTTGTCATCAGCCTTGATTAGTCTTTACTTTCTTTGAACAATCATACCCAGGTCTACTCCACCAGTAGTTGCTATTAGCTCTGCCACCTGGCTGTGTCCGGAATCTGATCACTTCACATCTGCCTTAGTTGCTACCCGGGCCAACCCGTCATCACTCACTTGGATCACAGAACCAGTGCCTGTACATAAGTTGCTTTGGTTGGGCCTAACGCCTGTCTCCACAGCTCTGCTGCCTCTGACACAAGCTGTGCTGAACATGCTTCAGACGTTTTCAGTATTTCTATGGGTTATAATCAACATTAAGGACTGTATCACTCTCTTGCCCACAGGTATCATGGGAAGGTGAAGTATTGTGATCTGGCTTTATACTTTCCGACCCTGAACAGATGCAATCTTGTGTTGTCATAATCCTTCTGATATCTGTTGCCATGGCTGCCTTACTGATTTGGCAGGGCTGTTGGCAAATTCTAGGCCCACAGGCACATGCTGAGGGCGGAGCCAAGCCTATGTTCCACAATGCAAGCTATGAGCCTTTATGAGCATGTCATCTGCCTACCCAGGGGAAAAGGCACCTTTGTCTTTGTACAAAAATGTCTGCTGCCCATCACATCTTGTATTTATAGGTTGGTTGACACTTGAGTGTGGAAGAGATACATTCTTTAGTTGGGCTGGCCAGGGAAGGAGTGCCTTAAAAACCCATTTAAAGATACTGACAAAGGCAGTAGTGGGCTGGCTGTTTACCCCGACATAAGGCGTCTGTCCTAACTCAACATCTTTCCAACTTCCATCCCATAAAAAAACCAATTTGCTGTTTTAAAATTTCTATGGGCTGGGAAACTAGGAAATGTCAGTCATTTGAATTCTGGATGTGATGCAAGTATAGAGAGTCTAAAAAGAGATCTTAAGAAGTTGTGTGATTAAGTGCCTGAAAATTTGTGCACTGACCCTCCGTGATCTTGGCAGCTCAAGAGCCTTGGCTTTGGGTCTTGGTTTTGCTCTGGACACTTGGGAAAAATACTTCTGGAAAAGTAAAGGTTTATGGGATTAAAACAATACATTACTTACACTAATGTTTCAAGGTTACTACACAGGCTTTTAAAAGGATATTCATGTTAGACAATCTTTCTACAAAAACTCTTTGAACCCTATACTGAAATGTACTCGAAGTCACCCTGATCCCTTTTCCTCATGCCTCCGCTTGGCACTTGCCACTGTGTCTTCCAATCCATGGTTTCATTCTGACATGGGTTCGGACAGTGAGCAATTCCTGTTCCCTCACTAAACTATCACATTATCCTGCAAAAGCAAGGGAAAGGACATCTTTTTTTTCTCTCTTTTATTTTGATACAGAGAATTGAAGCCAGGGATATCAGACTGAACCATACTCCTAGCCCTTCTTAAATTTAGTTTAAAAAAAATTTGAGGCAGAGTCTGAGTAAGTCATTAAATTGCCTAGATGGAGCTTGAATTTGTGATTCTCCTGCCTCAGCCTCAGAGAGTGCTGGATTTATAGGCCTGTGCCACATGCCCAGCTGCTCCCATTTATTGATGTAGAAAACTGAGGACAATGCGTATATAACTGATAAAGTAGTGCAGAATTTAATGTGGTAGTAGGAACATATTTAAAAACAGGTGTATAGAAACTGAAACAGGTGTATAAAACTAGACTGAGCATTTAGTGAGTCAGCAAGATTTTCAGATAAGTACTGTATTTCTCAGGACTGCCTCTATTAGAAAAATGAAAGAACAGCTCAATGCAAATATTACCAATTATAAGAAAATAAAGATAGCTCTTTAATCTGTACAACACAACTCAAGGACTTTAAGCATTCTAGAAAGAGGCCTCAGGTTGGTAATATTTTTTAAACAAGCAACTCCACTACAGGAGATTCATCTTGAGATGCACATTTGCAAGAAGCTGAACTGAAATGACAGTGTGGTGCTCCAAGCACTATTTCACTGAAAATAAATAACCCCAAGCATGACTTGGGACTGTGGAGAGGAAGGGAGCATTGCTTCGTCGCAGCCTGCAGCCCAGGTGCTGGTCCAAGGTGATTATGCAACACATGCCACCAACGATATCACTTGCAGCCACCCAGTGATGTGGAGATAGAGATGGATTAATTTTTAGCCCCGTTTATGATTATCCACCAGTGAAACATGCGGTACTTCTTCCCAAGGCATTTAAATCTTCCTCCTACAGCACAACACTATCTTGTCCTGTTCTATTTATTTTCCTCTAGTGTGTGTGACTTGGAGAGGATTAACACATCAAAACATATGTTTCCTAAGCCTGTTCTCACATCTCACCTTCACTGAGACTTTCAAGGTCAGAGCTATTTGTAGCTATCCACTTAATTGGACTTAAATATACGACAGCAGAAAATAGTAGATTTGCAATGGTCCTTCATAGTAAGAATAAGAAAAGCAGCCTGGCTTGTTAAAACGCTGTTTACATAAACCGGCCTTTTGTTGAGAGCCACAGAACTTCATTTACCAGGCCACCACGTAAATGAGGTCGGTGATGCATGCAAGAGAGAGGCTGTTTCCTGAACCCCTTGGAAATTGCTAAAGTATGCACAAAGAGCATAATCATGTGGTAAGATCTCCTTGCCCTCAGAATGTGCATATTAATCAGGTTTGTGGCACTGCTGTTCAGTGAACATGATGGAGTGGATCCTTATTGGTGCTGTTATTAGTTATTGTATTTAGCTTAACCAAGAGTTTTCTTCAAAATAAATGGTAATGTTCCTAGTGCCTAGAATAACAGAGGTAGGTAAGCAAGGCAGGCCAGTGCCCAAGGTGTCCAAAGCTGGGAACTAAAGTGAGACAGCAAGTTAGGCAAAGTACACACGGGGAAGTGAAGGACTGTGGCCTAGCTACCTCGACAAAAGGGCTTCTGGGAAAGAAGCAGAAAAGGAGACTAGATGGCAAAAAAATTCTCTTAGGTAAACGAAAAGATGAGGAGGAGATGCAGAAGGGTGACTTAGCCACTTGATGATAGATACCCTGGGTCCTATCTTCAAGTGGATTCATATCCCCTCTTTCCCCAAGGAATCTCTGAGTCTTCCCTGAATCTTTAGTTTCAAGGGAAACAATCTTTTCCCCAAAGCTCCCTGAGTAAAGCCAGTTTTAGAGTTTATTCAAAAGTTCAGAATTACTTCTAGATTCAGTATCCCTCAAGAACAATATGAACCACCAAGAGTCCTGAGGTTAGCTGATCTTGGAGCTTCCCCATAAATGAAACACATTTTCTAAAAAAACAATAGAATGGCAGAAAATATTTGCAAGTCATATATCTGACAAGGGTCTGATAACCAGAATATATAAAGAATTGCTAAACTTAACACTAAGGCAAAGGGGCTGATTTCCAAAAAAGATAAATTATTGGCCAATAAACTCTACAAAAGATGCTTGATTTCATCATCTGTGGCAGTTAGTCTTGATTATCAGCTTAGTTGGATGGAGCAACACCTACAAAATGAGTAGAGCACACTTCTGGTGTGGCTGGGTGATATTTGAGACACTAATGTGAGACAACACTCGAGCAGATACTAGCCTAGCAGGTGGGCAGCATGAGCTCCAGGGGGGTGGCCTGGGCAGAATAAAGAAGAAGTTCACTATAGTTTTGGGGTTCTCCTGAGTTCTCCCTATCTCTTCTCATTCTCTCCCCATCTTTCTCTCCTTCCTGGTTGACCTGAGGTAAATAATTTTCTATCACTTTGTCTTTCTGCCATGATGTCTCTGCCTTTTCAGATGCCTGAAAGCAATGGCGCTAGCTGATAATGGACTGAAGTCTCGGAAATGCTAAGGAAAAATGAACCTTTCTTCCTTTAAGTTTTATTCTCAGATCTTTTGTCACAGCAATGAAGAGCTGAAGGCAACTTCACCTCTCAGAGAAATGCAAACCAAAATCACACTGAAGTCCTACCACACACCCATAGAATAAATACAGCCCAAGAAATAATTTAAAACATGTTAACAAAGATGTAGGAAGATTGAAACTCTCACCGACTATTGGTAAGAATGTTAAAATGGTACTGAAACTTTGAAAAGCAATTTGACGTTTCCCCACAATGTTAAACACAGAGTTAGAATATGGCCCAGCAATTCTGCTCCTAAACATAGGAGCAGAGGATATTAGGATATTAAAACAAAGGATACTAAAACCATAGCCACACAAAGCTTATAATCAAATGCTCATTGCAGCATTATTTATAATGGCTCAAAAGGGGAAACAACCGAAATATCTATTAATTAATGTGTGGATAAGCAAAAATGGACTATATCCATGGAGTGGTATATTAATTGGTTATAAAAGGGTACAGCATGAATGAACCTTGAAACATTACAAAGAATGAAAGAACAAGACAAAAAAGCATTTATCATATGATTCCATTTATATGAAACACCCAGAAAAGGCAAACTTTTGGTGACAAAATAGATTATTGACTATGAGGGGATAAGAAGAGGGAAGAATGGACAGGGACTACTAGATGGTACAAGGTTTCTTTTGGGGGTGACTGAAGTGATTAATGATTAAAATTAGTGATGCTGGCTGCACAATTCTGAATATACTAAAAAACACTGCATTGCACATTTAGTATGAGTACTATGGTAAGCGAATACCATCACAAAAGTATTTCTATTAAAAAGTTAACAGAAAAAATATTATGTAGAACCAAGGCAAAAGAACTATTCAGGGCTACTGCTGGAATAATCTTGCTTTTAGAATTGAAGGCCCTGACCTTTCCTTACACTCACACTTGCAACCCAAGGGAACCAGGAGATTTCTAATGACTCCTGCTTTTTAAAGTAGAAAATTTCTTCTTTGTCAGTAGATGTCAACAAACAAGCCTTTTATGACTGAGGAGGGAGGCTTTTTATAAAGAGCAGTCATCATTACTATTATCAATTTTTGGAAGCATATAAAGCCCTTTGCCCTTCTACTTATGACAAAACCAGGCACCAACACTACAGATGGTAATGGTTAGCCACTGAGTCAAACACAGGGTTCAGTTTGAGCAAGAAATCACAGATGCTGCAAATGAAGATAAGGAACAGCTGTGATGCGCGGACAAGTGAGTGACTAAGGTGAAATTCTGATGTTGTACACAAGGAAGAGCAGGTACAATCTTAGGGCAACAAAAAGAGGGTGCAAGGTGATTCCATAGTTGGGCAAGGTTCAGTTTCAAAGCTGGGGAAATTGTTCTCTTTTAATCTTCTACAATAATAAAGGGAGAGCAGGTTTAAGTCCAAATATTGAAGTTTTGAAGATAAGTTAAGGATGAGTTAGGGACTTGTATACATACAGAGTTGCAAGTGAGAAAGGGAAGGGGTGTAGAGAATAAGGTGGTCTGAAATGGCAGGAGGAAAACACACCAGGAGAGAAGGAAGAAAAGAAGGAAGGTGAGGTTTGGGTGCAGTGGAGGAGCCAGAACAAAAGAGGCCAAGACGGGAGCATCTTTGGTTGGGTGCTGGTAGTTGGTAGAGGACCTAGGTAGCTGGGACTGGACTGTGTTAAAATTTTCCCTATTCAGTCTCATTCCAAATTCACAGACTCCATATAAATAGCATTCTATAATTTTCTTAGTTTATAAATAAGCAAACATAAGCCTAATGAGGTTAAGTAACATGCCCAAGGACACACTGTTAAGGTGGGTTACATTCTGTTCCAGGGCTCAATAATAAACAATCCCATTGAGCCCTATCACCACACTTCCTCTCAGAAAACAAATGAACAGGCTCCTGGAATACACTAATGCTTGGTGCTAACAGGCACATAAAATCATAGAAGAGTTCAACATATATTTGATTGCTACGGGGTATGAACAAAAAGTGAACTTGACTCAGCCTACAGCAACAGATGACAGGCCGAGAGTGGGAGACCAGGACAGCCGAGGCTGGAACCTGCATTGGAACTTGCAATGTGCTTATCCAATTCAATGAAGCAGGGGAAGAGAAGGGTACTTCTGAAGAACTGCCTTTCTAAGTCAGTTGTATGGACAAGTAAGAGAGCCCTTTTTATAATCATTCTAAAGGAAGGAAATAATTGCATTTAATTGGGTTTCTTAACTGAAAACAAGCAGCCCAAAAACTTCATTATACCTGACCATCTCTTCTACTGGTTAATTCATAATTGCAAACAAGTACCTAGCTGGCCCCCCACACCCATGCATTCAACCAATAGTGGATCAAAAATGGTACAACATTGTGTCTGTATTGGACATGCAAAATTATTTTCTTGTCATTATTGTCTAAACAATACAGCCTAACTGCATGGCATTTATGCTGCACAAAGTGTAAGCAGCCCAGAGATGATTTTAAATGCATAGAAGGGTACGCACAGGTAATATGCATCCAATAGGCCACTTTATGTGAGCCTCCTCAGATGTAGTCTCTAGGGTGTGCTGGAACTCCTCTGTCATGAATACTTCAGGATGATTATACTTGTTTCTTTCTAACTGGTAGAGAAAAACAGAGCTATCAGAGCTTCTGTGGATCTCACAGATAAACTAGTCCCTTCTTTTTTGGGGAAGAGATGCCTGGAACAGAATGCCTGGTCCAGTGTTCTGCAGCCAGGTATGGGATAAAAGAAACTCCATCTCTGTAGGCTTGGTCCTTGCCACTGCATGATTCTGAGAGCATCCTTTCAATCTGTAAGCATGGCATTAAATAGGCCTGATGTCTAGACCCTTTCTAAATCACTAACTTTACTATATCTACATATCTACATCCAGTACTTCATAAAAAAGGAACACAGGCTAATTGACATCAGCGTCAACCTTCTAGTCGGCTTTGGTTTCTTTTTGCTCTTGTAACCTCCCTGCTTGACTCTCTTTCTTTTCCACTTGATGACTCATTGGGAACCGAGGGTGGGTGGAGGCTCCACAAGCTCATGCTGCAGCCTACACCGTATGCCTGCAGCAAACCTATGTCACAGCCCATGAGTGACAAATGGTTTAGTGGATGTCAGCTCCTTAGGACTTGCCAGACATCTGCGCTGGCCAGAGGACCAGAGGTACTCAACTGGATATGGATGCTGTGTGATCACTTAATGAGAGAGTCGCAATGACATGTGGATCCAACTGTAAATAGCTGAAAGAGGCCAAACCATGCAAATTAGCATGGATTTACATGTATTTACTGATCCCTTTGGGCTCGGGGATCTGAAGCTGTAAATAAATTATAAAAAGGAGAAACTGGAGACAAGAAGCAAGAGCACAATGAGCCCAAAGGGCATCTTCATTTAATTAAGGAAAGGCAGCCCTTCCCGGGTATCCATAGTCTAAGGGCAGAGCACACGGCTTGTCTAGGAGGGCGAGGCCTGGCCGTCTGCTCCCACTCACCCTGTTGGTGAGGATGAGTGGTATCTGCCTAGCACAGCTTTGCAGGACAACCCTGCTGAGGAGGAGAAAAAAATATTTCCCAACATGATATTTTTAAAAACTCAGGTCATGGTGGGTCATGGAAGATTGAAACCAATATTTTTAATGAATAGAAAATACAAGAAATATAAGAATGCTTCACACTTAGATTTTATTTTTATAAGTATATGTAAATACATACATAAGTATATGCATATGTGTACAAACTTTTACTTGTTTGAAACCTATACTATATTTCTTACCATGGGTCATGGTTAAATACATTTGTAAGCTTGTGACTTAGCAAAGCATACTACTAAAAGAATTCAATGTGAATTTAATGTGGAGGAATGCTTTGCCTTTAGTCCCAATTTCCCAGTGAGAAACACTAAGGAGAAGAGAACTAGCACACGCTTTGGAGTCAGACAGACCAAAGTTCAAGTGCGGTTTAAATACCACTAAATCTGGACATCAGGCAATCACTTGCTTCCTGATCCACACATTCTTGATCAGCAGACACAGATAGCAATACCTAAGTCAGTGCTGACCGGGTCAGCAGCTGGTGCACGCGGCACTGCCTCATCTTCGGATCTCTCGCTTTGGGGAGACTAACAGAATCCAGCAGTACCAGCAGCCTAGGGACACATGCAGCTCTCAAGGGGACCTTCACAGGCAGAAGTCACAAACTCTGAGGAGGTTTAGTGTCCTGTAATAAACATCAAATGATATTCCCCCAAGCACGCTATTCTCTCAACTGTCTGGAAGAACTATCTCCCACAAGGTGCTTAAGCTAAAATTAAGGCTTAATCAAGTCAATTAATAATTTGAGGGGAAATATTACATGTAAACCATTTGAGAAGAAAAAAGACAATGAGTTAGTCTCTGGTCTTCTTAGGGTGAATGCATTAGGTTGCTATTGTGGCCTAGTAGGAATACTCTGTTGAATAGATATTAGAGCTTCTGAGTACAGAGATGATAAGCAAAAACCCCCTCAACATTAGGTCATCTTGAACATAATAGATTTTCCCAATATGTTAGCCACCAAGGTTAAGGCTCCTGTCTCCACTTGTGAAAACAAGGATCCTGGGAGGCAGAGAGCTGTTGACCAAGGTCATATGGCCAGCGAGCACACCTCAGTCCTTCGGATCCTCATCTTCCAAATTCCCAGTCACAAGGCCTCTACTTTGGAACAATTCACCCATTAAAACAAAAACAAAACTGCAAAAACTTCCTGGCTTTATTTAGGTGTGGAAATGTGGGGAGGGATGTGAGCTAAAGTTAGTTATTCTCAGCATATATTTATAAGAGATCTTTGTGTGAGTCATCACAACGAACTTTTAAAATCGACACAAAGACAGAGGAAACTGGCAATCTACAACAGAGAAACTCAATTTGTCAAAACCATATGTTTCAAAGCTCAACCTTCCAATTAATCAGAGAAATGCAAATTAAAATGCTACATTTCATCTATGAAATTGGAAAACATTAAAAATTATAATATTCAATGTTACCAAGTGGCAATGTGGCAGAAGCTTCTGAAAACTCATAAACTTTGATCTAGAATCTCTGCCTCTATGAAGTTGCAGACATTCATGTTTAAGGTTACTTGTAGCATTTTTTAGTGTTCTAATAAAATGCTATAATAAATCACAACATAAAAATGGTTTTGTAGATTAGGAGAGTAGTAAACAGCACGTACCATTTTAGAAGAACACTTAATGTCATAATAGGCCAAGATTTTAAATTCTATGCTAAATTGTACACACATGGTATGATTTTTAAAATATGCATACCTAAGATCATTTCAATTTATTTAGATATGCAAGTATATACATATGATTGAAAAATGAATATTTAAAAATTTAAGAAATTAATACCGTAAAAGACACATTGCCGTAAGTCCTCCGGAAAATACTTCCTCTTGCTTCAAACATACGTAACCTGACGATCTTACGGCTTTCTAAAGCAGTGCTGCAAGACCTTTTTTGTGACTGTCTTTAGTAACACTGTCATGGCTGCCTCTGGAGGAATGTACCTACAACTCAGTGTCAATGAATTCCCATAGGTAAATTTCTAAGAAACATGTTTTTTAAGAGTAAATCATTAAGTTTCATTCTAAAATTACTAAATACAGGAAAGCAATCACACAGTCAAGACTCAGTAAAACACCAAGAGTAAACTCACAAGAATATCTGTGCTAAGATACCAATTATGAAATAGAAAGAAATATATTTAGAGGACTAAAAGAAGGCATTAAAAGTACAATGAAAGAATAAGGAACAAAGAACACTGACCTGGCAAATCTGAAAAAGAGCCACACAGAACACGTAGAAATGAAAAATATGATAGTAAAAGTTTCATGTACTTAACAGATGAGAAATAATGACAGAAATAAAGAAATGACCAGAGTGGGCATCACAGAAGGAAAACAGATGGACAGTTAAATGGTGTGGAAGATAGGTTGCGATGTTAAAGTCTCTGCATAGCATAAGTACTTTTTAACCCAAGACATACCTAGTTGAAAAATTGGAAGACCCCTGTGGTAAAAAGAAAGATAGAAAGACACTAACCCTCAAATTCAAGAAGTCTGATGAGTCATCAATAGCGGATACTTAAATGACACAACCACATTTGAAAAATTTTAGGGGAAATACTGAAAACAAAGAGAAGACATTAAAAATAGTAAAAGACAAAAGAGAAATTTCTTGCAAAGAAGCAATATTTACACGATAGTAGTCTTGGAAATGGAATTCAAAGACAGTGAAATATTTTCTCAAAGCACGTAAATGAGAACATCTTTTTTAGTCACCTAAGCTATCTTTCAAAAAATAAAATGAGGGCATAAGTGTAGCTCAGAGGTTACAGCACTTGCTTCTCAAGCACAAGGCCTTGGATTTGTTTCTGCAGCACACAAGTTGGATGTGGTTGCACATACCTATAATCCCAGAACTCAGGAGGCTGAGGCTGAGAACTGCCATGTGTTCAAGCCAGCCTGCGTTACATAGTGAGTTTTAGGACCAGCCTAACAGCGCAAGCCAAAAACCAAAAACCAACCAACCACCAACCAACCAACCAAACAAACAAACAACAAACAAAAAGGAAATACAAATTTTAGCAAACAAAAATTAGGAATTTTGACTATTAACAGATTTTGATTAAAGAATTTATAAAAATATTTGGAATTGAGAATATGAAGAATAGAAATAAAAATTGTAGAAAAAGCATTGATACCAACAAAAGGAACATGGAAAGAAAAACTAGTAAAGATGTTCAGAAATCTAAAAATATTAATATAATGACAATATCTAACATAGATTAAAAAATTAAAGTTAAATCCCAATAAGACTTTTTATTAAAACTTCAAGATGAAATTTAAATCCTGGGATTTCAAATCCTATGCAATAAGGAAGAAATGATTGACTTAAAACATAAGATTTCAGATTGTTTAGTTAAAGTGTGAAAATGTTCTATAATATTGTATTATGTTGTTAAATACATGTTAAATTTTCTAAGATAAATGCTAAAATAAAAATAGAATATAAATTCTAAACTATTATAAGTGAAAATGAGTTTATAGAAGATTAACTTAGAAAGAAAAAATATAAGAATTAAAAGCAGAACAAATTGAAAGTACAAAATAACATGATAGAAAAGAATTCAAATACAACAGCAATCTCAATCAACATAAACATATTAAGCTTTCCAGTTAAAATATAACAATCGCCAGACTGGCAATCTAACAGTTTAAACAAAATTCTGCTGTATGTTTCCTAGTGATATACTGAAACCATAATAAGGTTGATAATAAAAGAATGGAAAAACTAAACACGTTAGGTTCACACTGTAGAAGTACCTGAAGTCTCAACAGCCCGAAAGAAGGTTAGCATAATAATTCAGTCTCTGTCAAAGGTCAAATACAAATTGTCTGGCTCCTCTGAAACAACACAACAATAAATAAAAATCAAAGGGGTCGGGAGAGAAGTGATGAAAAGAGGAAGGGAGGGAGTCATGACTTTGCTTTTCTACAATGCAAGGAGGACTCACAAGTTTAGGTCATCTCTTGCCAGAGGAAACCAGAGTAGCAAGAAGAATGACCAAGGGCAGGTGGAATGGGACATGTTAAAATCTACTGGGCCTTCTGAGTCTCTCAAAATACTCTGTGAACTCTGAATCACATGACACAATCAATGGGCTAGTACTGGAAAGCAAAATAAGAAAAATATATCCCCATGCTGTTCTCCCTGTGTAAGCACACATACCACGTCTACAGGCATCAGTCAGCTGAGAATGTTAATGCCTAAATTTTGATCTTTTTGAAAAAATATGGACAATTATTTTTATATCTATCAAGAAACACATCCTTTCACTGCATAATGACAATCTTGATTTCCTTGAAGTTTATACATCTATTTTACCAATTTATTTATTAGAATTGGAGGGAGTTGAGTTTTATAATGGAGTTTGAATTCTAAGCAATCTTGGGAGCTGCACATGTGCATGTATAAAGTTGTTTATGATTTAGTCTGTTAGAAGAAATATTTCATTACTTAAGGAATATTTATAATTATTTCAATTCTCACTTTCCTAAGTGTATCAGTCACAATTTGAATGGCAAAACTATTTACAAATCTTCAGGAACACAAAAATGGAATACAGCAAGGTATACTTAAATTACTAAAGAGTCTGCCTCTCCAATGATCCAGCTTTAAGCATCTTTATTTAGATTATTCCCTTTATTAGAACCTGGCTGACTTGCTGTCAGATTATAGTGCCAAGTCTAAGAAGTTAAATACCATGGATAGCTGCTTTCTAGGCCAATGACAGCCTAGCACCCTAACAGATCAAGGGGATCCAAGCAACCAGGCCATGCACGCAACAAAATGTGCTGAATGCCCTGAAATTCAAGTGCTTCACACCCTATAGGATTCAAATTTATTACATACCAGCTATAAATAATTCTAACAAACAGACCCTATTATTTGTAGGTAATAATACCCAGAAAACAAAACTCTCCTATAGATACATCTAAACCTTAGACAATGGCCTTCTTATTTTAAGGAAAATTCTACACCACCAAATTGAAGCTTATGGTAATATCTAATCTCACTACACTCACCGTATGTGAGCCAAGGCATATGAATATTGTAATATGACAAATATTACATGCCTCTAAGGGGTATAGTAGCCTGTTTAACTCAATGATTCACTGGAGTATATTTGGCCTTAAAGGAATACTTTATAATTTTCAAATCTGAAATAATGTATTATGATTCACTTTTTATTTAAGATCATTAAAGGAAGGATCCAACATTTACTAGATGCTTCACATTCACTTAATAGTTTTCACAACTTTATAAAATATTCCTTTGTTTCTCACTTTCCATATTAGGAAATTAAGGTTAAGAGAGTTCAAACAGCATTTCTGAGGCTACTGAGATTATTATACTGCTAGGTTTAAAATCCTCTCCTCTGTGAGTCAAAGCCACAGGCTTTTTCTACACATCATGCCAACACACAACTTTCTAGAAAAGATGCCAGTATCAATTAAAGAAAGAATAATAACAATAAGAATTTTAAAATCACACACAGGGTAGCACATACTGTTTGATGAAAGTAGGGTGCCAGTTCACATTTTTTTATGCTTCACAACTGCCTCATGATGATGAAACCAAACTAAGATTTTCAACTCGTCTGTGAAACAAGTGGTTTGACAGATATTTCACTGCCCAGCACAGTTGGTGATGCTGTAGCAAGAGCCAGATGATAATCATTTCTATGAGAATATCTCAAATGTGCTTCCCCCACTTTCTAAAACTCCACGTCCTGTAGTTGTGCAAATATGGCAACAAGGTGGCTTTGCATGGAAACATTTTGTAGCTTGCCTTCCAAATTCTTGTGCAGCACACTGCTCTCGATAAAGATCCCACTGAGGGTCATATTAGGCTCAGGGTCTTCCTGTGTTCTGATGATGTCAGAGCACTGATTTCGGTAGGGAAGAGGCATTACAAAGCCAGAAATAACTCTGCAAACCAGAAGGTCACACAGATATGTGCAAGGACTCAACCCTGGAGCACCTATGTTCAGGAACTGGAGAACAAACCTCCACAAGATTGTGAAACTGGAAAGAAGGGCTATAATTGCCCAAAAAGAAATTCCAGCAATAAGCCAAAGTGAAATTTGCAAGGCAACATTTTCTAAAAGAAATCACATATCACTCTGCATGGCTCCATATATAAATGTGCAAATGATTTAGTATTTGGGGGAACATCAAACAAGGCAAAGCATTGTTAAGAAAATAAGTCTACCTGTAGTTATTAAATGCCAAAAGAAAGAGCAATATTCAAATGGGATACATTAAAACCAGAAGATGCTAAAAGGAAAACAATACAATGAACACATTTGGGAAAAAATTAGAAATAGAAAAATTAGTAATGAATATAATGGGTTTTCTTTTTTAATTAAGTGATACAAAAATCCCTCAAATTAAAAGACACAATAGTAAGCATAGCACAGACTATGGACTTGCATAACACTTTTAAAAGAGCGTCAGTGTGAATTGCTGACTTATAAATCGTTGGCCACCTAATTCAGTAGGTAGAGACCCTGTCACGACTATTTTAATCAATGGTTTACAATGGATTAAATGCAGTCTATAACCTGCATCCAAGAAGTTATTTCCTCAGTGTGCCCCTCACCCTTACCAAAATCAGAATGCAAAATCCTCCTCGAATCTTACATACATGACCGGGCAAGTTTCTTTTTCATAAATTATGCCAACACAATCTTCATCCAAGTGTGTGTATACATTAATGACATTTAACTGTAGTGTAATAAAAAGTACTGAGTTCTTAAAAAAACTTTTCACCAATGACACGCCTGAGTTGTTTGTAAGACTTCAAATTACTTCCTTGCCCCTAAAAATATGCCTTTCCTTGATAAGTGTCCAGTATTCTGGTTGATGTAAATACAAAGGTTGTTGATCAAATCACCCATGCTTGGGGAAAGGGCTCGAGGAGTCACCTTTTTCATTACTAAGCTATGGCAAGGGGAGAGACGCCAGTGATAGCTCTTCCTTCTGCTCTGAGGAACGTGTACTCTTGTCACATCTGGATGCATGTCTGCTACGTGTTTCACTACATGATATTTTTTAAACTACAATTTCTCACAAAAAGAAACCTATGGGCTGAGTGAGATGTTAGACAAATTATCGTATAAAATGTCTGCTTTGCACACAATAAATAGAAATATTACTTCTACATTGTTTTCCTGCAATTAGTGGTATTTTCTTCTGCACTTTGTATCTATTTCTTGGCTGCTAAAGATTATGGTTATTAAACTTGACTACAAAAGAACTATGTATACATAGCTAAATTAGTATCTTTTTTCTTTATGAACAAAAATGTGTTATAGCTACACAATTTTTTAATATTAATGAAATAAAGACATGAAGTCATTATGTCAAGTATGTGTTTGGGTCTTCTCTCTTTCCTTTTTTTCTTTTTCTGTTTTTCTTTCTTTCCTTCCTTTTTTTTGAGACAGGGTTTCCCTCGGTAGTCCATGCTGGTGGTGAGCTCACTGTGTAGCCCAGGATGGCCTTGAACTCACAGAAATCTTCTGGCCTGAGCCTCCTGAGTGCTGGAACAAAAGGCACCCCACCTCCATCCCAATTTATGTAGTGCTGGGGAATGAACCCAGAGCCCTGTGCTTGCTAAATGAGTGCTGAGTGCTTTAACCACCGATCTATGACACCAATCCCTGTATTAGGATTTCTGTTTAAAATCACTTCTAAAGACGACATTCTGTTGTTAGGATGTAAATCAAAGCACCATGATGACAATGGGTAAAATGCTATTGATACAGCTTATCTATTATGTTTCAAGTTCACATTGTTTGCAGATCAATTTCCTTTAAGTTTTTTTACCGGTATGCTTTTCCACTAAGCAACAGGATGGTCTCTACTGTTACTAAAACTTCCTCAAATTCTACTGTAACAATATATTGTCATGTTTCCTGGGGTGAGTAAGACTGGCCACTGTGATACAGAAGCAGGGGCAGCACTGGCCAATGACACTGTTGTGATTGCTCAGCCATTTCTGGTCAAGTGACCTGATATAGGATTGTGTGGATCAAGAGGAAAAGCGGTAGGGCTGAGGTAGAGTCAGGGACAGAGAACCTGCCTCACATATGCATGGTTGGGGGTTTGGTCCCCAGCCCTACAAAAGAAGACAGAAGAAGAAGAGTTTAATAGAACTACAAAAGAAGAGTTTAATAGAACAAAAGAGAAGCAATGACCACACTCATGACCAGATCTCTGGGCCCCAGGCTACTGATTGGAAGATACAGTTCTGATGCAAAGAAGTTTCTTCTGTAAACTTCTTTAAAGAGAAGGATAACTGTCATATGCTCATTTAAAAAGCAAATAGCTCTGCCATTTGCTAGGAATGTACACATTTTCCCACAAAAATTAAATTGTTCCCCAAAGAACCATTAGGCCTAGTTTCCTGGGGAGAGGGGCAAGGCAAATAAATGCTGAGTCTGCTCTCAGATTCTTACATAACTTGTATGTCCAAGTGCTTTTACTCTGATGCAAGTAGCTTGGGAAATTGATAGGTTTTGAGAAGAACACTTCCACACTAACTTTTATTTTTGTGTGTGTGATCCGGCAATCACAAAACTGCTGAATGTAATCTGCTATTCACCATAGACCCAAACATCATCATGTTGGAGAAGAAGGTTGTATATTTCAAAATCACAGTCATTTAGAACTATGATCAAGAAATTGTTAAATAAGAGCACATTGCCACCTACCTTTGCTTGGGCCTCTGGCGCTGCCACCTTCACGACCTTATTGCGATTTAGCATTTGCTTCGCCCATCTTTCTACTTGCACGTTGAATTTCATGAAAATCACATAGCCAACGTAAGCAGTTAAGAGAAGCATGCTTTCCCACCACATGATAACATTATCCAGGAAAAATATAATCAGCATGATCAAGTCAACAATGTAGAAAGACACATCTCGAAAGAGTGGCCACCAGGTCAGGTTTAAGATTTCTCTGGAAAACAGAGCACACATGCCAATAACAAAGAGGATATTGAACACTGCAGACCCTACGATTGTGCCTATGCCAACATTGCTGTGGGCAATGAATACTCCTATAAGGGACGTAAAAAGTTCTGGGGCTGATCCCCCCGCAGCCATGAAGGTGGCTCCAGCCACGTCATCAGAGATGCCCAGCTTCTCAGTGATGACGGTCAAAGAAGGAACAAAGAACTCGTCACACACGATGGCTAAGGCTATGAACATGTAGATCATTCCCACGACATGGAGGATGATGGCGCCTTTTCTTCGATCCTCAAGGGAGAAGATATCTCTAGGGTAGTCTCCTTGGGCATGATCTGTACTATTCTCAGATTTGCCTTCCTGAGAAACAGTTGGCTGTGTAGTGTAATCCCAAATCTTGTCATTTAAGTCTAAGAGAGTTCTTTGATGGTAACCGTGTGCTACACTGGGCCTGCTCACAACCCTGGCTTCTCCTGTGCTCTGTGTATCAGTCTCAGAAAAGGCACTGATTGAAAACGGAACAGTGCTAATGGCTACCAGGCCCAGGAAAAGGCCTACGATTCGAATGAGCTTCAGTTTTTTCCTGATGTTATGCCTCTTGCAGCCCAACGGTGACATATCAGGGTACCACTTCTCAAGGACAGGGATGGCAGTGCTTTGGTGCATGTTCATGCCGGGTGTTCGGGCAAACATATCTTCAAACTGTAGGCTCATGCAGACTGCTCTGCATACTCTTCCTCACTCAAGTTAGTGGTACCTGGGGGCAGGGGGATCCCACACTCAGTGCTTCTCAGGCTTCACAGGAAATTTTCATCATTTGGGCTTAAATAAAGATAAAAAGAAGGATGAGTAAATCATATAGCCATGTATGTTTTTTTATTTTTTTTTTTTTAAAAAAACCTTTGCACATACGAGAGAGTCCTGTTTTGCAGTATATGATCAGGGACAAGTTATATAACATTTCTTGGCTTCAGTTTCCCATTTCAAAAACTGGGGCCAATCACAGCCCCTACCACAGGTTGTGTGTTTGTGTGCGTGCGTGTGTGTTTATGTGTGTGTGCGCGCCCGCTGGGAGGCACATGGCAGGCAAGGGCTCCACTTTGCCTAGAGCATATCTTAGCAAGCTCCTTCTTGCTGACCTTCATTCTCAGCCCCATGGGACTGGTTCAGGATGAGCTAGAACCTCTGTAGCACTTAGAGGAGGAAGTGGCACAGCATAGGCACTTAAAAATCACATATGTACACAGCCCCAAAACTACTTTGGTATATCAGATGTGAGAGTGGACATATGTGTCAGTATAAAAATTTATAGACAAAATCATTTTATCCACCTTGGATCATTTCACAAATGACATCCTCCAGTGCTAAAAAGATCTCATTCCTTTCAGAAAGAGCTAGCTTCTTGACAACTGACAATTAGTCATTATGTTTTCTTATGGTCTGATTATATAATTCCCTATGGTGGTACATATTTCTGATTTAGCTCTCATCTGCAAAGGGTTGGGTACGGAAGGAAGGAATGCTCTTTTTTTGTGCACACAATAATCTCAGGATCCTATTTTCCATAAAAAAGTCTCTCTTATGTGACATGCAGAGAAGTAGCCCTTTAAAATGTAAGTTTGCAAAAAAAAAAAAAATGTTCTGGCGACACGAACAAGCTGTTTTCTTAAAACACTTGCATATTATTTTCAGCTAAATCCTTAAAAAAACAACCTTTAGCCACCTTTAAAATAGCTTCATCAAACAAATCCCAATGCAGTGAAATAAACAAGTAGGCTGCTCGGGAGACCGACCGTATATTTCATAAACAGTACGCAAAGCGCAGCAAGATCCCTGTGCGCCAAACCTGCCCCGGAATAACGCCGGCACTGACCTTTTAACAGGTTAGCGGGCCAAAGGAAAATTGTCACTGTCTCTTCCACCGAAAGATGAGCAAAGTAACCGGACACACCAGCTGATATAGTAAGAGTTCCTCCTTTTTCTTTTTTCTATGCTATAAAAATAGTTTCTACCTCTCCCCTCCCCCCGCCAAATCACTGATTTTTAGCGGCACTGGCTGAGATCATCTCAGGTGTAAAATAAGCGAATTAAACA
Organism: Ctenodactylus gundi; assembly: GCA_004027205.1. Taxonomy (NCBI): domain Eukaryota; kingdom Metazoa; phylum Chordata; class Mammalia; order Rodentia; family Ctenodactylidae; genus Ctenodactylus; species Ctenodactylus gundi. The sequence goes on from PVKB01004507.1 coordinate 53,644, forward strand.
CGCGCCACTTAAAGCCTGGGATTAGCTGGAGCTCAGGTTTTCAGAGCGCAGCAAGAGCACAAGTCAATTTGGGCTGAGTTGCTGCTACTCCACAGATAACCCAACCCCACCAGGTTCCGGGCTGGCAGCGGGTGCAGACGCTTAGCACCAACGATTAAGGGACTCGCAGAGCTCAGGGGATTGTCACAATGCCTGGCCCGGGCTGCAGGCAGGGACGAGGACCCAACTCAGAATCCGCAGCAGCCACAGCCGGGCGGGCTGCAAACCCACCGCTCCGCTCCCAGGGATCCCCCGCTCCACCGCTACCCAACTTTGCCTTGCGTGGTCCTAAACTTTCCCCGGTGGGTTAAGAGAAAATAAGCCAAAGGCAGGCGCGTCACCTGGAGCTGGGATGCCCCGGGCTGACGCCTGCCCCGCACCGCCTCGGTGGCCCGCGGATGGTGGGGAAAACAAGCGCCTGAGTCGTCCACCGCCCCGCTCGGCCAGGCCCTGCCCCGCGCCCCGGCCCACAGGCAGAAGTCAGAGTGGAGACAGCCCGGGGGGGACTCAAAAGCCGTGCCCCGGGGCCACGAGAGTTGGCTAAGTCCTGGGCGGGCCTGGGCGCCCACGTCCACCGCGGAGCCACCTGTGCGCGCAGCCCGGCTCCGGGGACAACACCCACCGGCGCCGGTGGCCAGCGGGGGCCAGCCGCCCGCGCTTACCGGGATCCGCTGGAAGGACTCGCCCGCGCTGGGCCCCGAGCGTGGCCCGTGGTGGCTCGGTCCGCCGCCCCGCTCCGAGGCGCGGGCTCCGGCTCGGCTCGGCTGGCCGCCGCCGTCGCCAGCCGGGGCTGGGCTGGAGAGGAGACTGGTCGCGGCGAGCCTGGCTGGCTCCGCGTCTGGCGCTGCGGGCCCGGCGGCCCCGCCCTCCCGGCCGTGCGCGCTCCGCGCCCTCGCGAGTCCTGGGCTCCGCGCCGCCCGCTGGGCGCAGAGGCACGCCCGCCGGCAGCCGGCTCCTAGGAGATTTCTCCGCAGTGGGGACTGGGGTCAGGATTCGCAGACGAGCAAGGTCAGAGAGGAGAAATCACCTCGTGGGTCAGCGATGCGCGTGGTTCCCAAAGCCCGGAGGTGCTCCCAACTTTGGGATCCTCTATTCTGGGCGCCTTCTCTTTCCGTCTCGGATTTGCAGGGGGGGTCACGAAGGGATCTTCAGTGGGGCCTACGGACCCTTCATCAGACGGACCCAGCGCGTGGTCTCATTTGGAGGCACTCACAAGGTTCAAATGTTACCCCTGCATGCCCAGTCCAGCGCCCCTTTTGGAAAACAGGATCCCCTGGACCATCAGAAACTGAGTCAGGATTACTGAGGTTTTGAGAATTTGAGCCAGAAAGTGGGAAGAAATGATACAAACCTGTTCTGAGGGAAACACTTCTACCCAGCCAGCCTTGTGGCGAGGTCTCCATCGGGTGGAGCCGGTGGGACACGCCAGCTCCCACATCCTTCTCCAGTTCTCCACCGGCCAGAGAACATACCTTTGTGCCTTTCTCCTGTGGAGTAGAGCTCTGTCCTCACACTTGCTCGCTTAAGACTGCTAGGCCAAGGGAAGCCCAGTACAGTCTGTGCAAGTTCTTTCTCTCCACAAGGCCGGGCATTCAAGACTATTACCTTGCTAAGGTTTTAAAAATTCAGTTTGAAAGTCATGGGCTCAACTTAAATAAAAACTTACTCTTTTTTTTTTTTTGGGTAAATGTCAAACATACCAACATGAGAAAATTGCCCAGTGAACCTCTCATGGGTCACCACCGTCTTGCAAAATGACCTACTCATGGCCAGTTACACTTTGTCCCTTTTCTCATGCCATCCTCTGGAGCCAAATCTGAGACATCCTGTCACTTTAACCATCAGTAGTTAAGGAAAGGAAAAAAATTTACCAGGAGTGTATCAAAAAGACTCAAGAAACAACCTAATAGGCTCCCAATGACCAAATATGGGCCGATTTAAGCATAAAAAATGAAAAAATATAACTGCAGTTGTTTTAAGCCCATCTAATATCATACACTCATACTGATTCCAGAAACAACTCAACATATTGATAACTGTTGATGATTGACAGGGAACCAGTCATTATTTTGAAAACTGCTTTAGAAAAAAAAGAAAATAATCATGCATTTACCCTGCATCTTCTATACAAAGAAGACCTGAGGATACTCAGTGAGGCTTTACAGTTACTTTGCCTTTGTCTTACCTGACTTAACAATCGTAATTTTTCTGAACAAAAGATTCTTTTTGGGGACAGTGAGATGTTTGTACAAGGTTCTGCTTAAAAGAAAAACATACTTTTGCAAAAATTTACCTGTAATAATGTTATAATGTCTCCTACCCAAATCTCTATCAGCACTATTCAACTTACTCCCAACCCCCCACCCCCCGACCCCCGCCCCATTACAGCCCAGATATGTTCCAGAATTGTCCATGGGAAAGGAAATAGACCAAGGTAAAGATCTCATGAATCTGTAGGCTGTACTGGTTGGAGTTTTACCTTTTACTACTTAAAGAAACTGTATCAGTTTCTTAAGGAAAAACAGGACAATTTTATGAAAAAAGAAATTTGAAATCAGACTATCTAGCTGACAGTTGGTACAATAGTTCAATCAAGCCACCAGAAAACCCAGATCCTGTGATGTGTCTTCTCAATGCTCTTATAAACCATAAGGTGACAAAATGGTTGCCTCTTTTGGATATCACCTGTATAATTCCAGATAGGAAGAAGAGAAAATTTGGGTGGTCAGAAACAGAAGATCTCCTTGGCCATATGGTCATCTTTAGTTGTGGGGAGGAGGACAGAAAGAATGCTTAAATTATTCCCATTTTAGAATATCAGGGATTCCTTCATAATAGAGAAGGAGGAACTAAATTTAGGAGAGCAACTAGTGGTATTTGCCAAATTTTTTTTCTCGTTGAGGGCCTTTCGGTGAGGCCCATGGTAGATTGAAGAGATGGCAGTTGAATAAGAACATGGCCATCAATTGCCATGATGGTTGAGAGGTGCTGTGGTTTTGATATCTAGGGTCCCCCAAAAGCCTCATGTATTTGAATATAGACAGACAACTGTGAAAATATGTATTACTGGAAAGTAGGGTCTGGCTGGAAGGGGCAGGCTTCTGGCCTGCGATCTGGAAAGATTGTGTCAACTTGCTGAGGTAGAGCTGTCAGGTGTTTTTGACTTGTGGGCCAGAAGGTAAGGGAGGGGCACTCACAGTGGACCTGGGGGGCCCAACTGGCGAGTTGAGCTAAGTAAATGAAGACAGAAGAAACTTTGGTACAGTTTCTTTCTGGGAAAATTCTGGCCTTGCTCCAGGCTTCACTTAGCTCTTGCTTCCCTTGGCTTCTATCTGCTGTTCTGTGAGCAGTGCACCAGCCTCTGCTGTGTGCTTCCACCTTTGCTGGCTGCCTATGAATGCAACTGTGTGAGACTTTCTGAAACTGGGAGCTAAAGAAATCTTTTTTCTTTAAATTGTGATGTTGAATATTTTGTCCCAGCAATGACCAACTAAGAGACAAGGCTACTGCTATCATCAATGTAGTGACGGAGAGAGTCACAGCCCATGTCAGACATTCTCACAGCAGAAAAACTTAAGAACGCCTATGGGGTTCCCAGATCTATAGTCCTCATTGCCTGGTCACAAAGAAAAGTGGGCTGTGTGAGAAAATTTACTGCCACCAACTGGGGAGTTATTGGACAGTAGCACTGACCAATTCATTCGCTAAGAGACTTAGGAAATCAAGGGGCCTCTTTTGTAAACCATTGCTATGAAGCTGCCTATGTGTTTATTTTAGATAGCTGTCTCAGCATAAATGTTAGATAGCATCATATTTCTCTAATATCTAGATGCTTTGTTTAGTAGAACTTATGGAAGTTATTGGTAATTACCAGTTAAGCATGGTGTATTTCTGTAACTCTGAAGAGGAATCTTCCAAAACTCAATAAAGAATTCTTTTTAAATCATGCCTCACACTTAAGCCAATAAAGAATTTTAGTATAAAAACTGCCAAAGAGGTGCTAATTCTTCATTTTAGTAAGCACATATCATTTTCTCATAGAAGCTGAAGACAGCATGGTTTAAATTAGGTCAAGGAGATCTCCTGGTCCCCATCTGAAATACCATCTCTAAATGGCTCTGTGCCTACAATTTCACCATTGGAAATGCAATGCTTTGGCTTTTAATCCTAAAACTTTAAGATTTTTAAAAAAGTAAATGGCTATAGAAGTTATAGTGATGATTAGCAACTTTATTGTTTTTGACTTAACATTGTCTAAAAGGAAAAAAAAAACCTTAGTAATTATCATGAGAGACAGGTGAAAGGAAGTTAATCCAGGAAGTTGTGGGCAAAATAGAAAACAAGACGGAAGTGTTTAGACTACTTTGTCAGCTTAACTGCCTCTTTCTTCATTCTCCCTGCACACAGCAATCTTTGTTGGCCTGTCATTACAATCTCTAGCTTTTCTCTTATCAAAAAACTGCTGGCAACCAGGCCACATGCAAAGCACTCAACATGCACAAAAGCTGTATTCCTCTACCTTTACTCTAATAGACATCAGAATCAACTGGGGATGTCTTTTAAGGTACTAACCACAATCCCTACTCTTCCTCTTTGGAGTTCCCTGAGGTCAAGGATCAGCCCGTGCATTTGCAGCATCCAGCACTGTGATTGACATTTGTTCAATGCTTTTCCATGGGATGAATTAATAAGATGCTGGCAAATGTTACTTAAAGTCAATCAGGAGCATGTAGGTGAGGCTGTGGTAACCAAACCCTCAAACATCACAGTGGCTTAAGACCACAGAGGTTTTTCTTTTGATCTCTAAATGCCTATGTTTTCTGAATTTTGCTGTTATCTTCATTCTGGACCCCACCGGGCCCCACTGCCTATTGCTATCACACACACAAAAAAAATGAAGGGCTAACCTTGTACTTGCTGTTTTATACTGCTCAACTTGGACTGGCTTAAGCAAATGGTCATATTTATGTTCACAGGAGCACGAAAGTGTAGTTGCATTCTGTGCTTGGCAGAAGTTGGGATGTTTGGTGGATAGGACTAATGATTAAGATGTGAGTGACAAGGAAGAAAAAGGTGTCATAAATTTATTTTTACTAGGAAAAATTTTTCATTTATTTCTACTCAATCTCATCAGTTTTATCACAATTATCATCATCCTCATTATTATTTCCATTTTCAAGACGAGGAAACTGAGACTCTGTGAGTTTAATTAGCTTTCCCAGTATTGCACAACTTTCATTTGAACACAGTATTTGCTGCAAAGTCTGAGTATTTTCTATTACTCCTTACTGCATATGGCGAGGCCTTTCTTCCCAGTAGAGTTAGTCGTACTCTCCCTGTCACGATTACATACTTACGCGGATCCTATGGGCTCTTCTCCTGCCAGCCAGACTCAGTACAAGATGTCTGCTTCCTAAGAGGTACTGTTTTGCTTATTTAAAAATCACAGGTATAATTATAAAAATAAAATCCTGGTGCTCTGGAAAACATTCTCCCTGGGCCTTGAAACGTGGGCTAGCTCTATTTTCCTTTGCATTCTCCTCCCTTTTTTGGCCATTGGCTTTTCCCTTCCAGTTCAATGAGAATAATAAAAGCAGGAAAAATAAATCTGCGGGGTTGAGGGGTACAAGTACAGGATTCTTTGTTTTTGACTGTTGTGTTTTTTTTTGTTCTGACAGCACTTAAAGCCATGTACCGTAATTATTACTTTCTATTTACTTTCTTATCTATTTAGAAGATGAGATGTGATGAATATCTATTTTTTAATACTCGGATCAGGAGTTCTGTGGACTTAAATGCCCAGGAAGCACAAACATTTATCTCTTTTTCATCACCAGCTCAGCTTCATTGCTCCTGAGCACCAAGACAGAGTAGTGCTGAGTGAGGGTTCCGAGGAGGGCAGAATGTGGCTTATTGATTTCACCAAGGGACCTGGCGTCTAAAAACCTTGGCTGGTTTCCTGGTTCCAGCAGGGACTTCCTAAGTGACCTTCAGGGTGCCCCCTTTTCTCTCAGAGTCACATCGACATGGAAACAAAGATAAACAATACTGGTAAAAGGAGGAATGCTGGAGAAGAAAGCACAAATTCAGAACAACCCACTTGGAAGGCATGGAAGGAGATCTTTTTGGGAGGTCAAAATATTGTGCCTTTGTGGTTTTCTTTCATAGGCTGCATTCTCTCTTAAGTCTGGTTCAGAGTTTCAACAGAAAATAAAACTTTATAATATTGAGAAGAAAGAACCTCCAACACAAGACAAGCCAGCAGGGGCAGGCTGCTGTGTTGTTGTTTTTTGATTGCCGAAATAAAACAGGTTATTCGATTTATAAAATTGAAATGAGTGTGTCCCTAATTGTTTTCCCAGCTTGAGGGTGTCAGTTTGCACAGTTGGAGCAATCCTTGCCACCACACACTCCAAACAGCATGTACATCTGTGGTGGCTCTGTGGGGTGCATCTCAGCAACCAAGCACCTCATGAACAGTCTTCCCGGCCCAACACTGACAGTCAGCCAAGGAGGCTGGTTGGCGATCAACTCACAGCCTTTCCAAGTAACCACTCGTTGGTAATGATAATGATAGCTTCTTTTCACCTGTCACTCTTTTTGCTTATTTCTCAATTTGTTACTGTGCGCAGGACCAAGATGGGAAGAGAGCTGACATAGAGTGAGCCCTTCCACTACTCCAAATATTATTACAAGGCTTATGTGGAGAAATTGCAGTCCCTCCATCTGCGCATATGACTCCTGCTTCTGGGCCTACAGAAGTAACCACGGTCCAAGGTTTTAGCTCGTTAGTCTGCAGATTTTTGGTTTCCTGATGCTTACTGATGCTTTTCAAAACAATAGGGTTGGCTTTTTTTTAATCAGCAATTGATTTTTCTGACTGAGATGTTGATTTTTAACATCATACAGTACCCCACTTATTTCCCTGAGGCCCATGTACCCACGCTTCTTCCTGGAGAGTTAGGTCACTGTTTTGAATAAATTAATGTTCAGTGTTTATGTTCTTTAATTATGCAAAGATAATCACTATTAAAGATAACATAACTAATAATTCACCCTGAATTCTCTGGCAAAACCTCACATTTTCCCTCAATGTTTTCAAACACACCAGCATGTCTTTGGGCATCCTGCCGGCGCTCTTAGAAGACAGGGCACCTGCCCTGCTGCCGTTGTCCTGGTTTGCTGGCTGGTCCTCCTCTGAAGACTCTCCTATACTTCCTGTTCTGGTAAAGTTCCTGTTTCCTGATTTCTGTGTCTTATTTAGGATATCTTCAGGTTTATGGGGGAATGGCATCCAGTGTCTTCCTCAGAAGGAGGATGAGAATTTTTCAAATCTTTGTGCGTCTTCAGCGTCTCTCTCCTCTCCTGTATACTGTTCAAAGTGTGGCTTTGTGTGAATCTCTGGGTTAGAACGGTTGATATTCACTTCAGATTTTTAAGGTGTTTCTTTTCTCATTATTCCAGGTGTTTTTCTATGGGATCTATTTTTTTTTTCTTTTGAGAAGATTTTGAAATCTTTTTGTCCACAGTGTTCTAGTGCCTCAAATTTCTTATCTGGGAGTGACTCCTTATACATCTTCCCTAAAACCTTGTTTATATGTCTGGCAATTTTTTGTGTGTGTATATTTGAAAAGTGTTCTTCTTTCTCCACTTTCCTCTTTTCTTCATGAAAATTCTATTAGTTCATATCAGGTTTTCCTGCCCAATATTTTAGTTAAGAACTTTATCTACATTCTTCATCTCTTGAGGGAATTTTTAGCTTCATCATTCAACCCTTTTTGTGGAAAAGTTTTTTTTTTTTTGCTTTTTAATTAAAAAATAAATTATTATGTGGTACAGTGTGCTAATATGTGTATACACTGTATAATGACCAAAACAAGGGAATTAGTTTAATTTTATCTTTTTTTGTATATTCTTCACAGTTTCAAATTTATACTTCATTGGGCTTAGTAGCTCTGCAATTTAGAGGAGTTGAGTAAGTGAAGAGGGAGAATAAATTTCATTTTTCACTTTGTAGAATAAGGTAGCTTACCTATGACTTCAGCCTTGCCTTATCTCCAGGACAGCTCTGGATAGCTTCTACAGAAAGTCAACCTCAAGTTTCCTGGCAGGGTGGGAAGAAGCAGTATCCTGGCTTCAGACAAGAGGCAGGAAGGGTATTGGTAGGTCTAGTCATCGTTAGAGACTTAACTAGGTGTGATTAGAAAAGATAGTGAGCATTTTAAAAGAATTTATTAGAATAACAATGAGCATTTTAAAAGATTTTAGTGACGCGTTGCCATTAATTGCTCTCAAGCAACCCTCTACCCCTTGTTTAGAGTACACTTAACACATCATTTCTGCCACTTTCTGAAGAAGTTCTGGAGGTCCTCTTTTGCAAGTGTCTTTACTTGTGTGGTTGCTTCAATGTCCTGACTCAATTTAAAACATTTACCACTTCCAGTCAAGATGGTAGCCAAGTAATAGAGCTATGCAATGTCTCCTTGTGGACTCACTTAAAAAGTTGAGATTATAGTTAAAAGCTGCCTGTTCTCTTAGCTAGGAAAGAGCAATTGTTGGAGTACCCCAACAATTGGAAGGAAGTGTTGGAAAAATCAGAAATCCTGAAGATACATCAGAAGTGTAGGAAAACAGCAACCCAGGAAGCAGACCCAGGATGAATAAGGGTGGCCCTGAGCTGCAGGAGTCCACAGATAGAGGAAAGCCTGGAGCTTGGAACCTCTGACCAAGGTAAGTGTGGATCTTGGAGAAATGGGAATTGACAATAGCGGGTAGCCCCAGCCTCCAAAAACAAGCTTTCAGTAGTGTAAACTAAATGCAGTGTGAGCTTCTTCTAGAAAAGGCCTCCCTGAACCTAGACCCAGACCAGCACTCGGCAGCTACTCCAGGCAAAGATGTAAGCAGGAGTCATTAAAGAAAAAAACCAGAGACTATTTAGAGTTAAAGTACGCTCAGAGGAGCACGTGAGCACTTTGGAGGTCACTCTTAAATGGTACATAGGAAGAAACTGGCACAAGAGACAGGTGTGGAGAGGAGAGAAAGGCTGTTGAACCTCTGAACAACTCAGGGGTAGTGGGAGCACCTATGAGGTTGGATAGCTCCCACCCTCAGGGGAGGGAAGCCAGAACAGGTGGGAGAGCTTTGCTCATGGGGCTGAGGGTGAACAAGACACATCAGAGGCCACTGGACTGTTAGGTCCTCCCCCACCACCTACTCCCAGCACAGAACTCAGAGAAATTTTAGCCCCCTCTACCCACCCTCATAGCCATTCAAAGAAACCTCTCAGCCAAGCCATTAAAGTGAAGTCCCTCAAAAACAGAAACATGGGAAGAACACAAGGCAACAGGACACCCACAGAAATACCTAAGTCACCAGAAATCAATGTCCTGGGCCCTGAAATAGGGGAACTCATTGAGAAGAAAGTCAAAAAGCAGATAAGTGAGTCAAACACCCAGTTCAAACAAGATATTCTCAAAGAAATGCAAATAATGATCCGTGGCCTTAATGAAGAACTTACTAAACAAATAGTTGTCCTAATGGATGCAAAACTTACTAAGCATATAGAAGCCACAAATATAAAGTTGGCTGAGATAAATAAGGAAATGCAAGATATGAAGAAACATTTTGATATAGAATTGGAAATTTCAAAAGGAAATATAGCTGAAATTCAGTTATGAAAAATATGTTTGAAGGCGGGGGAAGTTGACCTGGACAGTGTGAGGACAGAATTTCAGACCTTGATGACAAGGCTGAGGAAACAAATGCTATAATCAGGCATGGCTCAGCATTGCTCCGTTGAGCAAAGTAGCTAGACACAACACCTGATGGATGATTCAAAGAGAACCAATCTCAGAATTATGGGTGTGGGAGAAAGAGCAGACAACATTGCCAAAGATATAAAATCTTTATTCACGTAATAGTGCAAGAAAATGTCCCTAATCTAGCAAAAGAAATTAACCTTCAGGTATAAGAACACCAAATAACCTCAACCAGCAATGAGACTCTCCACAATCTATTATTACCAAAACTTCAGAAATACAACATACAGAGAGAATATTAAAAGCAACAAGAGAAAAACACACATTATTTTACCAAGGCAATCCCATTTGAATTACCATAGATTTTTCAATGCAAACTTGAAAGGCAAGGTGAGCCTGGAACAAAATCTTTCAAGCCTTAAAAGACAGCAAGTGTCAACTGAGGTTGTTGTATCCAGCAAAATTATCTCTGAAAATTGAAGGGGAAGTAAAAGTTTTTCATGACCATGAATCCCTAAAGAAATATGTGACCACTAACCCAGCATTGCAGAAAATACTTGAAGGAATCTTTGAGAGAGACAGAGAGACAAGCAGTACCAAAGAACATGGAGGAAAGGAAACATCTAATGAGAAAGTGTAACAAAAAATAGACATCGATCATTTGATTGATATACTTCTAAAACAGTATCAACTGTTTCATAAAATTTGTGAAACTTCCCCTATAATTATTATTTTAATAGTATATTAGTTTGCAAAACATAATAATTATATTCAACTTGGTGTAAAATCTTACTCTGTGAAACTTTTTTTGATGTGTATAATGTATATAGATATTTTGCTGGTGGTGAAGTGGCAGAGGCAGTGGTTTTGATTTGGGATATTGTTAGTTCTAAAAACAGTAAGAGTTGGTAAATAAGTGGTTCTTGAGGTCTTTTCCATGAAGCTGTCATTGAGTGGTAAAGATGAAAGATCATTGGCTATGAACTCATTCTGCTATTCAACTTGTGTGTTGAATTTTACATCTCAATTTGACGCTTTGTAACTGAATTTGTAATAATGATCTTACTCATTTTTCCTGTTCCTCTTTGGGAAAGAACTCTTATAAAATTCAGAAATAACTATATCATTGTACCTATTGCTTTATGTGTGATACACTTTTGAGATATAGACTTAAGTTCATTTAATGCAGCAGTTCATTTATTCAGTCTTCAATAGAAGTTTAGCCTAAGAAATCTGACTGATATAATGATGATCTGAATGTCTTTTGAATAGCAGTACAATTAATATTAGTCAAATCTTGAAAGAAGCCACTATGCCCGAGTATAGACGACTGAATAAAGAAGATGTGGTATATATACACAGTGGAGTATTATTCTGCCATTGAAAATGACACATTTGAGTCATTTTGAGGAAAATGGTTGCACCCGAGACCATGATGCTCAGCAAAATGAATCAGACCCAGAAAATAGAATATTATAGGGTTTCTCTAATATGAGAAAACTAAACCATAAAAAAATCTAAGAGGCATTGAAGAAAATAAGGTGGACTTTGTAGAGAGAGAAAGGGAAAGAGTGGGTGAGAAGGTAGGAAGGAGAAAGGGAGATGATATGTAAAAAAATAAATAAAAGAACCAAGTGGGATTTACAGTGGGAGTTAGGAGTGAGGAGAGAGTTGTGGGAGGGTCAAAAGCAGGGAGGAAAAGGGATTGTAATTTTGAAGCAAACATATGTGCACAAAAACCTAAGTTTAATGTAAACATTATGTATTGCACATATACATGTTAATGAAATCGGGGGGAAAGAGCTATATTTCCTAGCACCAGGCCACAAGGACTTTAGGACCAGACAAGCTGCCTTCAGGTCCCACCTGTTTGGGTCACAGCCACTCACCACCTATTCTAGGCGGCAGTCAAAAAGTCCCTACAACTCAGAGAAAGTTTGGATGCATGTGTGGTTTCAGGAACTGAGCTTCCTCTTCGGGACCACACAGCCAGGGGAAAAATGCAGTGTTTCTTTTAATAAACTTGCACTCCTGTAGTGCCAAATACATATTTTTTTAAAACCAAAAAAAAAAAAAAAACGAAAAACAAAAACAAAAAACCCAAAGAGCACAAACAAACAAGCAAACAAAACCATTTACCTTTCATGGTCATTTTGACTTTGGGAAAGAGCCAGTCTCACGACCCCAGACCAGGGAATTAGGCGAGGACCGCACAAGCCTGCTTTTAGGAGCCAGCCTTTCTTATGGATTGCATTCTGCAGCAGCCGCCACCATGTTTTTGATGATACCTCGTAAGGACACTTGCAAGTCACACTTCCTGACCTCAGTCCCATTATGCACCCTTGTTCCATTACTTTTCTGTTGCATTGAAAATGAATTACTGCAAACTTTGTGTCTTACAACAACAGAAATGTATTATTTTATAGTTCTGTAGGTCAAAAGTCCAGTATGACCTACTTCTTTCCATGAGGCTATATCTTATTTGTGTAGCATATAATTAGTTTCTACTTTTAATCCAATCTGAAATTACTTTCAGCTTATATATTTCTCTTATAGTTGCTTGAAATGTTTCGTTTGAAGCTTGCCGTCTCATTTATGTTATTTGTTTTTAATGTTTCGTTTGGTCTTTTATATAATATTATATTTCCATTTTTAATAACATTTACATTGCATCTTTTTGTTAGTGCATATTTGTAATATGGAATGGTAGTATTTGTTTTGAGAAATTTGAATGTGTACATAACATATCTTTATCATTTTCAGTGTTCTTTCTCTCCCATCTCACTTGCATTCTTTCTTCAACCTTCAATTATCTACCTTCTAGTTTTCCATCATCTCTTCTTTATTTACTTATTTATTTTTATTTATATTTTTGGTTTCTCACATAAAATAAAAAATGTAATATTTTGTTATTTTCGTTTAGCTTAATTTATTTACTTAGCATTATGTTCTTGAGTTCCAACCATTTTCCTGCAAATGACATTATTTCATTCTTCTCTATGGTTGAATAATATTCCATTTTGTGTTTTAGACAGACTTTATTCATTCACCTATAGGTGACCATCAAGGCTGTCTTCAGAGCTTAGCTGCTGTGAATTGTGCTGCTATAAACAAAAGCATACGTGTGTCACTATAGTGTAATTTCTTTAATTCTTCCAGAACTATACGTCATGATAGTTTTACATTTAGGAGGCATCTCCATACTGATTGCCATGCTGGTTCTATATTTCCATCAACAGTTTGTTTATTTGTCAGCTTTCGATGACAGTATTGATTTACTGCTAACAATACAATAGCATTTATGGATTTAACCTTCCACATACTTTTTCTGTTTGCATAAAGTAATTCCTTTATACAACCATGTTCAACCTTAGTCCTAAACTGAATAAGCTGCACCACCACTATAATCTTTTTAAAAATATGACTTTCTCATTCCTGTGATTTTTATATTAAATACATTTAATTATCAAGGTCTTTTTTTTAAGGACAGCCTATAGGAAAGACCTTGTATCTTGATAAATTTTTCTATTTCCTTTATATATGAATAGCACATTTGATCAAATCCTGTATGAACACAGTTTAAACCTAACTGTAGCCTCTATCCCATAGCTTCTTTCTGTCATTGAATGGTGCTAATGTAGTGAAATGTGCATCCCTATTTTTTTTTCACTTGACAAGTCTTAAGTGAAGATCTGTATAGTTTTATAGATCTCTCTGTATTTTTTTTTTTCTGGAGTAAGGTACATACTTTCTTTCTGATACTTTCTTTCTGCTTCAAAATTATCTTTGATTATTTTTTTTCTGGTTTGTCACCTTTGGGCACAACTACTATGTATCTTAGTTACTTTTTCGTTGCTGTGATTTAATACCCAACATCCACAAATTTAGGGGAGGAAAGGTTTATTTTAGCTCACAGTTTCAGAAGGTCACAGTGCATTCGGGGGTGGCTGGCAGCAATGGAAGCACATGGCAGAGGCAGAGGTGGAGGCAGCTTCTTACGACATCACAAACAGGAAGCCAAGTCATGGCAAGTTGAGTCTAGTCCTCCAAGAAAGGCAGGAAGCAGCTTATAAATCCTTCCAGGTCTCCTCCCAGTGATCAGCCCCTCCTGGATCCGGGGTGGAAGGGGTGATAAACACCCACTGCATGCCTATAATCCAATTTATATGCCAACAATACAGTTTACATGCCTGTAATCCACCTCTCTAGACCTCAATCTCCCAGCAGCACATGGTTCCATAGACAATCTATAACATTCAAATACATGAGACTCTGTGGGGACATTCCAGATCCAAACCACAATACTATTACAGATATATCATCTCTGTATTGTGTACATCTCTATCACCCCTTCCTTTGTATTCATCCTCTCATTTCCTTTCATTTCATTTCATTGGATTTTCAAAGAAAGCTTCAATATCTCTTCTTTGGAACTCATGGAAATTCCATTAGGACATGGGACCAGGTGGAGCACATGAGAGGTGATTAGGGCTCTGTACTCAGAAGTAGGTCAATGGACAAATGTGTTAATAGGTTATCTATTGGGTCTGCTATAAAAGCCAGTTTGGCTAAGTCTTTTGGGTATTTTCTGTCTTACCAGGCAACATCCCATACTCCCAGCAGAAAGGCCACCACCAGATGTGACCCACTACACTTTGGACTAGAATGATGAGCCAAAGCAAACTTCATACCTTATCCAGTCTGTGATACCTTACCATCAACAACAATAACAACAACAACAAACAAACAAAGAAAAAAACTTGTTTGCTCTTCCACTGAATTTTCTTAGTAGATTTTCTTGTACTTGTTCCTTTACTTTAAAATATATGTTTCATTTCTATTGATTTTATTCTACTTGACTCCTTAACTCCTCTACCTCACGAGTTCGTCTTCTGTTATCTCATTACTCCAATTTGCTCTCTTTTACACATACTTTAATTTCCCTTCAAAAAAGACTTTGTAATGATTATTTCTTTGATAACATGTTGAATATTTACTTGATATTTTCTTTTATTTCTTTTCCTTTTTTTGACACAGGTTCTCACTCTGTAGTCCAGGCTGGTTCCGAACTCACTATGGAACCCAGAGCGGCCTTAGTCTCAGGAAAGTCTGTCTGCTTCAGCCTCCTGAGTGCTGGGATTGCAGGCATGCACCACCACATCCAGGTTATGTGGTATTGGGGAATTGAACTTGGGTACTTTGCTCTTGTGTAACGCTTGCAAGCGCTTCAATGACTGAGCTATTTCTCCAGCCCCTTTTCTTCTATTTCTTAAAATAATTCTTCTTCTGTATGCCATTTGATTTTCATATGAGCCATTTTCTTCTCCCTTAACCCAGGTACCAGTGACTACTTATTTGGTAGAATCTGTGGTGTGTCCTTTGCATTATTACCAATTGTGGTAAATTCTCTGTAGATGGGCATTTGGCTCATGAGAATTGTGGAGATGGATGGGAGCTGAAGACTGAGAATGAGGCATGTAAGATGCCTAGAAGCTTGGAGTCAGTTTACAGACAAGCATTACATGAAAACCTATGAAGCCTTTCCCAGAGCCAAGTCTGTCTTTAATGGGAAGCTCATCTAGGTGAGCTCCTCGAGTTCAGTTTCACTTTGTGATTCATCATAAAAGCTAAGAGATTACAGATGCTTTATGTTTAGAAATTTGGTGTTTATTTCTATCCAGTTCCCTTTGTTCTAATTTCAAAGCCATTTAATACTCCCTCTTTCCCCTTTACCACACTGGTTAGTTTTCCTAATGGGATGCATTAGTTTCCTTTGGCTGCCACAACGAATTACTGTAAAGTTGATGGTTCAAAATAACAGAATCTTACTCTTTCAGCTCTGGAGGCTAGAAGTCTGTAATCAAGGTGTTGATATGTTCAAGACTCATGGGAGAATTTTTTCCCCCCATAACTTCTTCCTGGCTTCCTGTAGCTTTCAGCAGTTCCTGGTATCCTTTGCCCGTGTGTTGCTCCAGTATCTGCTTCCTGCTTTGTATTGTTTGTGTGTCTCTTGTAGTATCTTTTTTGTTTGTTTGTTTTTAAAGACACGAATTGTTGGATTTAGAGCCTACTCTAAATCTGAAACTAACATTAACTCATTTTCCTCACTAAGACATTATTTCCACAATTCAACCATATTCTCAAGTGTGGAGTGGACACAGATTTGAGGGGAGGAAGGACATTATTTAACTTACTGCATGTGAAATTGGAGGCAAGGACTGAGAAAATTGCAAGGTTGCTCATGTTATGACTGCTCCAGCCCTGCCAAACTACAATGAGAAACCCAGGTATATGCTTGGGATAGTCTATGCCTTCAATTTTTTGTTGTTTCAGGTAAGAGATTAAAATCTCATTGTCTTAACATTTGTTTTGAAAAAGGTCACTGAGCTCTAGAACATCATTACTTGTTTGCATTATCCTTTAATTTGCCCAGATATCCTGTATTTTGCAAAATTTCTTCATTATTGTTTGTTTGAATATGTTCTCAGTGGACTTGCCTTCACAATATGATTTTGAATGTGCATTTATACTACTACTACCTTATGACTTCGATAAACAAGCCATCAGCCACGCAACACCTAAGAAATACCCATAGGTTCATGGGCTGTTGGCCAGTGTCTAGCAGTCAATGAAGACAAGTTGTGAGTTCTTCCTGACTTTGTCCACCAGGTTGTTTTCATTCTTGATTATTGTCACTATTGATTGCATCTAAATAATTTGAGTCATAAAATTATAAGCTATAACATAGTAATTCTTCTATGTTCTAATACTTCCAAATATAAAAATTTATATTGAACACAAACACCAGGATGAATGAACCACACAAAGTATGGATGTGTCACCCAATATTTCTGCTATATGTAATAAGCATGAGTCATTTAGCTCTATGAGAACATAAAAAATGATAACAAAATTAAATCACTTAAAGATACAAATATTAAACATAATTTTTAAGATTACAAATTGTGCTGTTTAAAAATCATCTAACCAAGGGAACTTAAAGATTATTGCTGAAGGAAAAAAGAGAACAGTGAGAATTAATGAAATAGTGACAATGTTCAAAAGTTTGGGAAAAAATCACATTTCTCGAAAAAGTAAATGGATGTACTTGAGAATCCTTAAAAATAGTGAAAATTTTTAGGCATGATGTTTATGAGAACCTCAAATAGAGAATAATATTCAGACAGAATTGTCATCTATTTTTGTAGTCTTGGCTTGTTGGAAGCACATCTACTGGAATGTGAATGCTATTTTTAGAAAGCATGAATAAAGATAGTAAAATTCCAGTAATTACTGATGAAATTTCAATTCTCCTGTATAGATACATGGAATAATTTTTCTTGAGTGTAACATTCAATACTTTGAGACAGAAGTTTGTATTCACTTTCATCTTGGGAAGTTGACATCAGTAAAATCTGAAAGGCTATAAAAGTTTTGGTTGGTGGTGCCTCAGAAAACTAATTTCAGTGAAATATATTTACAGAAAAACCTCACTGAACTTTATTCAAATGTAATAATCTTATAAACTAAGAAATTTTGGAGATTTAACTGTAATTTTAAAAATTCTGTATATTTAACCTTGGTACTATTGAAATCATATTTAATCACTTCTGGATGATGCAATAAATAAATGAAATAAATGCTGGTAATTTGAGGTTAAAAATCTTCACAGCATTGTATTTGCAACTATTCAGTAAATAAGTGGAAAATTTAGTTACCCAATATTTATGGAGATATGAGGAAGGAAATAATGAGACTAGGAGAAATATTGCATTTTTTCCTAATGTCGCAGTGTATAGAGGGCTGGAGATAAAGATCAATGTGGAATTTATGCTATTCCTAGATGTCACAAGAGAGGAGTTTTATGTATATATGTGTGTATGTATACACATACATATATACATCTGTATGTTTATATTTCGAGAAATTAAAACTAGAAAATTTTGGCACATTAAAGTGTCTTTGAGATATGCTTCACATATCATTACATTTGTTTTTAAAATGTATAATTTATCTACTTTTAATGAAGAAGAAATGAAATTTAGTGAAGAAAGAATAATTCTGACAATGCATTGTGGTCTGGGAAATCTTCTGGTCTAGAAAAATAAAGAAGTGTGACACCCTCAGCAATATTCTTTTCCAATTCTTTTGCTCATTTCATGTCTCTTAATTTCTGTGTGAATTGGAAGATCAGCTTGCCAACTTCTGCCAAGAAGCCAGATGAAATTTTAATATAGATTGTGTCAAATTGCTAGAACAATTTGAGGAGAACTGATTTTTCACAACAAGGGAACAATTTCAATTTATTTAGGTCTTCTTTAATTTCTTTCAGCAATGTTTTCTGACTTTTCCTAGCTTGCATTTTGTACCTCTTGTGAAATTTAATCCTAAATACTTTATGCTTTTTAAAGGTATTGTGAATGGAATTGCTTTCTTGACCTGTTTTTGCTTTGCCAATTGCTAGTATATAGATATACAATTGATTTTCTGCAACCTTCCTGAAATTATTTATTCTCTGTAGTAGATTTTGAGGAGATATTTTATACATATATAGGTACATATATAATTTGTAAATGGAGAGTTTAATTCTTCCTTTCTAATCAGAGTATCATTAATTTATGGCTTAGTTACTTATTCTTTGCTATGACAGAATTCTCAATATCCAGAATTTAAGTCCCAACAAGTTGACACAATCGTTCCAAGTCAAACCCCAAGCAACTGCCCCTTCCAGCCAAGGCTCACCTCCCAAAAGCACAACTGTCCAGTTATCCCACTACATCCAAATACATGAAGCTTGGGGTGGGGTGGGGGGCGCTGACGACACTCTAGATCCAGACCTTAGCTATTTACTTTCCTAATTGGTCTGGTTAGAACTTCTTACACAATGTTGGATAGAAGTAATGAGACTGTGTAGTTCCTAGTCCCAGGGAAGAGACATTAATACAATGTTGCTTGAAGGTTTTATTGTAGTTGGCCTTTACCAAGTTGAAGACTCCTTCCTATTCATAGTTTACTGAGCGTTTTTTTTTTTTTTTTTTTTTTTTGTCATGGAAAGGTTTTCAATTTCACCAAGTGTTTTTTCTTCATCTATAATGATATCCCTGAAGTTTTGTTGTTTTTTATAGTAATAGAGTATGTTACACTACTTGACTTTCAACTGTTTGAAAATTTAGCTTTAATAAATAATATTTTATTAGAGATGTAAGTACTTGAATTTTATAACAAAGGATATCTCAATTATTTTTCCTTTACTATTCTTTTATTAGTATGTGTTTGTGGTACGTAATAATGACAATCAGCTTGAGACAGTGGTACATTTTCTCTCCCAGTGATTGAACAGAGATACTAACATCATTCTTGACACCTGTCAATACAACATGGCATGTGATATAATGCTGTCGATAATGAAACAGGATTACATCAAAACCCACCTACATTTCATGGACAATATTGACAAATCTTGACTGCCATTCACCATATTGACTTACTCTCTTGTGCTGCACATTTAGTACAAATGCTTGTGTAAACTTAGATGGTCGGTGAAATAATTGGACCAGGAATGCCATAGAGAGACACCTATCTTGCCATTCTTCTCGAGACTCCTGCCCAAGTTGACAGGAACCCATTAATCAATACATTAGTGTTTGGTTACGCATCTAACAAATCCACCCAATAATGCTATCAAGCAGAGTAACATTATTTCATCTCATTAAAAATACATCCTAGGACATTTACTCAAAATGATTTAATTCCATAGGACCATGCTCTGTTAGCGAAGATACTTTGTGATATCTCCAAACCCTTAACTAGTGTCGAAACAGACAAGTTTCTGATAAATATTTGTAACATGAATGAATGAAGAAATGTCTTGACATTATGATTTAAATATAAACGGTCCCCCAAAGACTCATGTATTGAGAACTTGGTCTCCAGTGTACCACTGCTCAGAGGTGGGCCTATATAGGTAGGTAACTAGGTCATAAGGGGACTGATCTCATCAAGTGATCAATCAATAAATGAATTTATAGCTATCTTAATTACACTTTTATTGCTGTGACAGAATATCCGACAACCACAACTTAAGAGAGAAAAGATTTAATTGGCTCACAGTTTCAGAAGATCTCACACAGTCCATTCATGTGGCAGCAACAATAGTAAAGGCACACAGCAGGAGCCGGAGAGCTGCTTACTTGGCCTGCGACAAGGATAAGTCTGACTAAGGAATGTCATTTAATTTTATTTTTAAATTGTGATTACTTGGAAAAAGTATAGCAGAAAACAAAATTCTAACATTATAAAGAATATAATTGTTGAGACTCATGTTACCCCAAACATATTATCTCAATGTGTAGAGTACTTTGAACTAAAAGAATTTGGAAGGGCTTCTGAAGAAAGCTCTTGATCTTAACCTGTCCTCCTGTCTTCTACATTTTTTTTTTCTCCCAAAGAAATCCATATAATTAAGATTACTCTCTTACTTGAAGACTCTCATATGAGAGGGGCCCTACCCTATACACAGGACAAAGGAAAGTACTACATAAAGGCCAAGAAGAGTCAGAGCAGACAGGCCTTTGTGGCCTTCCCTCCTTATTCTAGTACCATTAATCATATGATTGTGTCCAGTAATATTTTTAAATGTTGTTCATTCTTTATACAATGCAGGCATAAAAATAGGGTATTTTCCCTGAGTCTTGTGTCCCCCATTTCTGAAGGCTCCCATGTCACATAAAACTGATGAAATAATTGTTTCGCTTTTCTCTTATTAACTTGTCTTTTGATAGTGTCAGCTGTAACCTGTTTGATAGATGAGGACATGCATTACCCCTTTTGTCCCTATTCAGTGGAACTAGCCTGGTGTGAAGATTGGGCAGATCCTGGGAAGAATAAACTGCTCAGGGGGCAGGGGTTACACTTCAAGCCACTAACTTGACATATGATCTTGAGTAGGTCTCTCATCTCTTTGCGGCCTCAATTTTCTCACCTGGAAGATAAAGGTTCGGAAGTAGACAAGCTCCGAGATTCTTTCAGCTCCAGATTTCCAAATAGAATGGATTTAAAAACTCATGCCACTATCACAAAATCAGACGTTTAACAGACACTCAATGAGAAAATGCAGAAGAAAATGCAAATATTACATTAGGTCTTATATCTCATTTGAGATTATCCTTTATAAATAAAAAGAGACAGAGCATGGACTCCAAGTCTTTCCAGCATTTGGATTTGGTCTCTTTTTGAAAACAACCCTGCAGCCTGGGCATTTGTAGTTCTAAGAACTTATGTCTATACAATGACATATCTTTATGGTAACGAGGAACAAATGGAAAGCACTAGGTCTGACATTTATTTAAGAATTTTGCTTCTGCCATACGTCTGAGCAGAGCTGCCTATTCTAGCTTTTTCTATTAGTGCTAGGGACAGTTTTGTCGTCTATGTATTCAGTGTGATAGTTTATCCTGCTTTTCTCACATCCTTAGGGATAACATAGAAGGAAAGGCCTGATGGTTTATTTTATTTACAAAAAAAAAAACAACAAGAAAGAAACCAAGAATATGTAGAAAGGAGGATAAAATTAGTGAATAGCTCAAGTACCCTTGTGACTGCAGCCCAATCCAAATCTAAAACACATACTAACTCTACACGTAAGAGGTTTATTTAAAAATGAATATGGAAGTCTTAAATGCTTACGCAATTGGAGGAAGTCTGTCATTTTAAACTGAAGACAGTTCCTCCACTTCTTCTTCTTCTTCTTCTTCTTTTTTTTTTGAGACAGGGCATCATTCTCTAGTCCAGTCTGGCCTTCGACTCAGGACAATCTGCATGGCTCAACCCCCCAAGTGCTGGGATTACAGGTGTGCACCACTTATGTGGTGCTGGAAAGTTGAACTTAAGGCCTTGTTCTTGCAAGGCAAGCACTATAACCTCTGTGCCATTTCTCCATCCTCTCCCCACACACCTCTTTTTGCACTTGCAGTTTCTAGATGGTATCTGCTTTAAAGAAAATGATTGCCGTGTGGAATTGAGAAGTGCTTTGAGTTCTCTAGGGTAAGGGCTACTTTATCCCACACTTTCACCTGATTCTCCATCTGTTCACTCTTGGACCCCCAGCCCCTTTTTGAGATGAAGAACCAACATGTCCCTTTGAAAAAAAATCTTTAAGGTATATGTCACTGCTCCTGGCTGAGTATGACTATTGAGAGAACATGCATGGGGCGTGTTCTAAATGCAAGGCATGGCTGGGAAAATATGGACAAAATGGGGCTCTGCTCCCCAGTGAGTCTCTCTAGATGAGGAGCAATACGAAGTTATCTTCATGAGTTCATTCCATATGTTTCAGTCCCCTAAGAAAGAGCCACTGTTCCTCATAGTTAAATATAGATTGTGCTGGAAGGTGCCTGAAATAAAACCATGATAGTGTCAGCATTACCAGATGACACAGAAGTACTTGAGTCTCCTGCCATCTTCTCTCTCTGATAAGCTTAAAGGCTAGGTATGGATTCTGCTTTTTAAAAGCATCTGAGTAATCAAGTTAGACTCACTTTGAAGCCCCTGAAAGAAATGGATGGCATTATCTGAAGAGTAGTGACCACAGAACTCTTTGGTTTCAGAACAATAATTACAAGGTCTAAGAACAACAGCTTCTGATTCAGTGTGATAAATGAATATTTTAAGATTATTTAAGCAGGCTTTTCTGTCTAAATCAAAAGGAGAGCTTACTTACGTTGCTCCCTTGGCTCCAGACTGGAGTATCTGAGCGTCGTATCTGGTGTAGTTATGACACATGGTTACATATTTATAGATGCATAAGATAATGAATGTAGCTTTCCATTTTGTTGTGTTCTATTGTTACCTACCTAATTATATACACATATTGTTTAGATTTCAAAAATGTCATCTGGGTAATAGAAGATTGATAAACTAGTCTTCTCTTTTTATAACTTTTTATATTAAAAATCATCCATGTGTTTAGAAAACAAAGGAAATGCCAAACTCTATTAAATTCTTCTATCTCTCATGAACAGGTTAAATGCTTGAGTTATAACAAAGTAAAAAGAAATAGAAATTTAAAAATTTTAATGATTTAGAGCTCTTTTGCCTAGAATTGAAGGTTATTTTCTCAGCACACCAATCAACAGTCTGAAGAACACTTCACAGATCCAGTCTCTGATCTTGTCCTTGGGGCATAGAGATCAATGAGACTGATGGCTGGCACTACAGAGAGCAGTGAGGAAGAATTTATCCCCAGCTATCTTGGACAGCATCCTAAAGCACAAAAGCAGTCTCCAAACAGCAAGGCCCCCAGCTCTAGGCCCCAGTGTGTTCAGATGTCCAGAGCAGAGGGACCTCTGGTATGTGAGACTGAGCTACCAGGTTGATCAAATGAGGCTCGGGTTCATGTGTTGAAATGTAACCACTGGAGTGATAGCATTTGGCGGTGGGGATCTTTGGAAGGTGATTAGGTCAAGAGGCAGGTCCCTCATGAGTGGGATTAGATGAAGAGACCACAGAGGGCTGGCTTTCACTATATCCCGTTAGTCCTTTTCACTATTTTAGGACTGGAAGTGAAGGTGCCATTTCTTAAAAACCAGAAGGTTCCCCTTACCTACCCAAATCAAGGCTATAAACCTTGATTTTAGACTTCTTAATAACCAGAACTCAGAGATGAACTTCTGTTGTTTATAAGCTACTTAGTGTATTGTTTTGTTATAGCAGTTGAAGGACGAAGACAATTCTACTAGTTCTATTTGCCTTAGCAGCCTTTTAATGATGTAAACACATTTTTTATTGGCTGTTTTTGTATTTTTATTTAGCATTTTCAATTCTCCTCAGTGAGAAACTTGGCCAATGGTAAACCATTTATCACACCTTCCAATATCTCATTGTCCAGACTTATCCATGTAGTCACATCTCACACAGAGAATGATAATTTTTTTTTAAAAAAAAATTGAGTAAGTATATGCCGAACTAAAAATCAAGATTTCATTCACAGAAATGATGAGTGTCAAGTTAAGCAACTCCATGCTGTTCCAAAGAGGAAGGTGGATCTGAGACTTAGTTCTGGGGTGGGATGGAGAGTTGTCTTTCTCCACAGAAGAGCTATGAGTTGCCAGGACACACCTGCCTTAGACATCCATCGTTTAGTGACTTCTATGTATCCAATCATGCAACTTCTCATGTTTGGATCTATGCTCCTCAAACAATACTGAGGTAGTAATTTAGCATTCCTTAGCTTTCCTGAAAGGCTTGAGAGAACCCGTTACTTGGAAGCTATGAATCTTCCAGTGTAGCTGGCAGCTATATTTATTCATCAGGGGAAATAATCAAAATGAGCGGCACGACCTGCACGATGAGCCAGTCTCCTTAGGGTCACTTTGCTCTGGACAAAATGACAAAATATTTTCTTGACCCATGAAGATTTGACTGTTGCTACAGCCTCTTACTAAACTACTGCCAACATTTAGATATTAGAGATTTCTTGATAAATTTAAAAGCCATGTCTTCTCTATGGAATAAAAAATAAACCCTCTGTTTTGAAAATTCTTGCAACTAATATCTCAGTTTCTAATAGAAAAACAACACAGTGATGAACATTAGGAAGATCATGTCTGCAAACTTTTCCCCTTGTGTCATATGCAATTAGAAAACGTGGTTCTGAAACTTGCTGAAAATAGGACTCAGAGAACAATAAAAGGCCGCCCCTCTGACTGATTGGTCTGCACTTTGTAAGTTATAAAAAGTGTTTGCTCTTTCTCATGGTAGAGCAGAATTATAGATTTTAGCTAGTCTGAAAGAGCTTCCTTATTAAATTAACCATGTCAAGCACTGCGATCTAACATGCAGAAGAGATTGAAATTATGAGGATAAGACCTATCTTTGAGTAAATTTCAACTTCAGGGGAATAATCAGATGATTAAAAGAGGCTCAAGTGGTCCCTGGGATTCTCCAGCAAATTCTGAATACAGCACTTAATTTTTCTAGCCCTCATATCCTCATTTTTCACTCTGTTATGGAAAATATAATCTGACCATTGAAGATACATTGCCTGTACCAACGACATAAAAACTGTAGGGATGTTGAGTTCACTAAATGAGCTCTGGGACAATTTACTTAAAACCTGTTTGCTTAATCACCAGCTCACTTACAATTCAGCACTTTATTCATGTTTTGGCATCACTTGGGGCATTCAATCCTTTTTCTGCTTTTCTTTTTTTTAACCCTATTAATTATTTCTAGAAATTAATTCCCTTCATTGTTAATCTTGTGGATTCAGATGTATGCTGCAGAACTCAGCTGTAGAAAAATGGATCTCTGCCCCAAACGTCCCCCATTTACGTGCCTCCCTCCCCAGCTCCCTGCTTCACTCCTGGCTGGGGCCATCCTCCAACGTGCCCTTCCGCCGCCACTCTTCTGTCTTCGAGGCAGCTGACATGACTGAATCTCCTGGACTGTGAGCCAATTAAACCTCTCCTCCTTTTAGGTATGATGTCAGGTATTTTGTTCCAGTTTCAGGGAAAGCTTGACTAATACCAGCAGTGTCATTCTGGTCTTTAAGCTCCTCACACATGTACTTTCCTTCTGGGAGTACATACCTTTTATGTATATCTTCCTCTTTGTATAGTTGGATTTTCTCATTTCACCATCCTTGTTAAGTGGCTTTCTTCCATGTGGTTGTTCTAAAGCGAAGCTCAGAACCAACACCTGTGCATAGGAGCAGACCCGCGAGTCCTTGAGCTAGAGAGTGGCTTCTGTGCTTGAGCCTTTCTCCCCCCCCCCCCCCATTTTATTGATATGTATACGTGCAGAATTCAAGGTTTACAATGAAGTTGAGCATTTTGTGCACCTCTGTATCTTGTCAAGGTGACAAGGGCTTTCCCACTCTCCTTTTGTCCCTCCCTCTCCCTTCCCCTCCTTCCCCCCCCACTCCCCTCTTTCACTTTGTTTTTCATCTTAAGTTTCAAAGGAGTTGTGATCTGGGACTCTCATATCAGAGAGACCATTCGATGTTTCACTTTCTGCTTCTGACTCACTTCACTAAGCCTGATGTTCTCAAGATTCTTCCATTTGCCTGCAAAAGCCTCCGCGCTGTTGGACTTTATTGATGCCTTTCTTGTAGTAGTGACGAAAGGGCAATTTAAAGGTGGGCGATGTTGAAAAAAGCAAGAAAATTCTTGTACAAAAGTGTCACACCATCAAAAAGGGAGGCAAGCCCAAGACTGGGCCAAATCTCCACGGTCTCTTTGGGCAGAAGGCAGGCTGCTCGAATATCTTACGCAGGTTCCAACAGGAGCAAAGGCATCCGCTGGAGACAGGATACATGAGGGAGTATTTGGAGAGTCTAAAAAAGTCTGTCCCCAGAACAAACGTGATCATTGCTAGCATTAAGAAAAAAGGGGAATGGGCAGATTTAATAGCTTACCTCAAAAAGCTACTATTTAATAGGCATTGCCTTATTTATTATAAAACTGAATTACCTCATGGCTTTTTATGTATGCCATAATTAATTGGTCTATACGGCATCATTCAGATTATGGATGGATGATGGATATTTTTGTTTGATAGTCTTAAGTGAAATTTATGTACAGTTAAGTGAATATGAGCTTTTTCTTTTAAAGGTTTGATAGCAATTTCAGTTCAGTAGATACTATTACTGTTTTCTGTTTCTAAAGCTATGGCTAGATTTGCTTAGTAATATTAAACTTTTCTCAAATAGAGGGAATGCCATCTCAAAACCTATTGAAGATTGTTTTATATTTAGATTTTTATAACTAGTTATGTGAACAAATTTAAGTCGTGGGGTAATCCTTTATTGTCTCAGAACCAAGAAAGAGTCAGTCACCAATGTTTCAATTTGCATTCATTAGCCTACTAAAGGCCCTGATTGAAGATAAGCAATGTCTACTTTATATTTTTGGTTTTATTAGAATTCCGTTTGTCTCAAGTGCTTTTTTTTTACTGATTGAAAGGTATTTTAGTGTGGTGTCTGTGTAATACCAAATAGAGCATATTTAGCCCACATGTGCGTATGTGCATGTGTCACACACACACACACACACACACACACACACACACACACACAACGAGAAATGAGGCTTAGAGTTTTGTGATTCCGTTACCTCCTGTGACCTCAGAATCTTCTGATTCCAGCAGGTCAAAAAGAGGCTAGAGAAGGCACCCACTTCTAATCACCTTGATTCAGAAGCCACCCATGGTAAGAATTTCACATGGCTCATCTGAGGTCTGAGGCAGGTCAGAATGCCTAACTCCCACCAGGGAAGCCATTTCCTAGAGACACATCAATGACGTTTTGATGGCAACTACTTCTCTCTACTGTCCCACGGTATACCACCAGCATCTAGCATAATGGTGTAATTTTTTGTAAAATGAATGGATGAAATTGTTTGAAATAGTTTGTGATGAGAGGTATCAGAAGGATTTCACCTCTGTTGTGCAGAGAAGCAGCTGTTCCACCATGTTTTAGATGCCCAGTTTGCATAGTCTTAAAACTCTAATGTAAGGGACACTGCGACATATCAGATTTAATATGTCAAACGCACAGGATGGGCAACATCACCTCAATGTCTCCATTTCAGTGCAGTGGCTTTTCTGTTTCCAAAAATGCGTCAGTAGAAATGGAAGAAGCAACAAGTGTGAATTATGCCTGGAAATATGTTTTGAGTTGGTTTTCTCCTGATCATTTCAAAATGGCATCGTGAATTAATTCTCCAAAATGGACAAAAGAAAAAATATATAACATCAAGACAGAAAACCAATCCAAAGTGTGTTGAACTTAAGCAAACTGATTATTGGATCAAAAAATGTTTGAGCAAACTGACATGTTCTCATTGGATATATATATATATATATATATATATATATATATATATATATATATATTTCACACCACATAATGTTTTGATCAATGATGGAACAACAGGTCTTAGGCTTACAGGAGCTGAGGAAGCCTGTTGCTCAATGACACATAATGACATAATGTAACACATTACTCATGGGTTTGTAGTAATGCTAATGTAAACAAATGTTATGCTTTCAGTAGTGTAAAAATACAGCCTTTTCCTTCTATATTACATAAATCATATCTATCAGTATAATGCCTTGCACACACACACACACACACACATACACACGCAGATACACAGACATATACACACTTAATACACACTGACACACACCCACACATAAAATTCCAAGTTCCTTTTACCATTAATCCGCTACCTGTGTCATATATCAACCTGATGACTTACTGATGAACGTGTTTCTATCACAAATAACTTAGAAAACTCTTGGCTCTTTGTTTGCAATTAGCTTCTCAGATCACAGAGCAGGCTCATTCCAACGAAGTTGGAATCCTTTTCAGACCGATTCTCTACTCTCCCCTCCAGCCAGGTACATTAGAGGTGGTGAGAACCAGAGTCCCTTGTATGAGATGGAAGTTAGAAACTCAGTGAAAAACAGAGCAACACAAGTTGGAGAAATTTTGTAAGAACAGGGAGAATAAAGATTTAGAATTTAATGTGCTGGGCATCATACCAAAAATTAAAAATAAATAAGTTCCTCAGTCCTTGCTTGTGGGGGTCTTACCACCACACAGGGGCCGGAGGAGAGGAAACGTGAGCGCGCGGCTGGGCCCCCTCCTCCCTAGAGTACCAGATCCAGCTGGAGTCTGTTGAAGCAGGAATTCACTTTATTCAGGAAGAACAGAAGCTTATACAGGGTAGAGGGAGATTGTGGCAAGGAGGGGAGAGCAGGCGATTTGACATGGTGTCTATGTAAGCGGGTGTCAAGCCAATCAGCGAGACGCCCATGCAGGCAGGCGCTTGGCGCTCGCAGCAACAGTATTGGGATCACACAGGGTCCACCAGGGCTTTGCCCAATCATCTTCCTTGCTAAACACCCGAGGTGGCGGCCCTGGGATTTCTGGCGGGCGCCATCTTAGATATCACCCCACACTTGCTAATCTTGAAAACTTATGAAAGGTACACAGCAAGATTGCAAGGCTGAAAAATAGAGACTTTGCAGGAGTAGATTTTATTTATTATGTAATCAAGGTCTTGTATTTTATAAGTAGGTCTATAATATGAAATAGGTGAAAGGATTATTTTGAACATACAAAGTAATTATAATTTCCTGATGTCTTCTATGATACCTAATTCTATAATATATACTTCTTCATATGACCATTGTAAATACACACATAAATTTTTATGATTGATGAATATTCATAACATAAATATGTAAAAGAATACATGGCTTTTTGATACAAAGAACACAGGTCACAATACATATGAGGTTGCTACCAGTTCACGTGAGATCGTATAATCATATATTTGTTTTTTTAAGTAGAAGAAATACTCTCTAAAGAAGCAAGGAGAAGTACAGTGTAGTAAATACATGAATCAGTAACACAGTTGTTTATTATCATTATTTACAACATCAGGGAAGTAGACATATTTTAGACCCCAGATTGGAAAGACGTCTCCAACGAGTAATCATTTTTTTTTTTTACTGAGATGTTGTAATTTTGGAAAAATACTTTTATTTATTTTAAACTTTCATTGCTCTGAATGGCTTTGGCTACTTTGTAAACAAAATTTTCTTTTTTTGTTTGTTTACTTGCTTTACTGAATGGTTTCTGAATAATTCCTGTGAAGGAGAGCTCTCTCTATACACAGGTGTGAAAAAGACCAAATTGACTGGTATCACGTATGTATCCCCCACAGTGGAGCCAATTTGTACTCGACTGTGAAGACTGAGAAGCAGATAGATTGCTGCTAAGTCGGGTAAGGAAGTACACCAATTCTGATTCTCAAAATGAAATTTGATCTCAAGAATATTTAGATTCGGTGTCTAGAATGCACAAAGAATGTCATCACTTTGTTTCATTAATTAACACTGTGGTGGTATTCCATACTGCCATGTATCTTATACATGGCAGATGGAGAATAATTTCATTTTGTCTTTTTGGTGGGTGTAGAAGTGCCCAGAAGAATCTACTGAGACTGTGATATCATTTATAAGGAAACACCACCTTGAGGACCCTGGGGAACTTTCTGTAGGTGTTGAATACACATAGTGGCTCAAGGCATTTTTTCTGTAGTAGCAGATCACAACCTTTGAGAATATAAGATCCACTTAGGAGCTCAGAAAAGTATCTCCAGTCGCTGTAT
Organism: Ctenodactylus gundi; assembly: GCA_004027205.1. Lineage (NCBI taxonomy): Eukaryota > Metazoa > Chordata > Mammalia > Rodentia > Ctenodactylidae > Ctenodactylus > Ctenodactylus gundi. The sequence continues at coordinate 83,624 of PVKB01004507.1, forward strand.
GCTAGAGGTTGTACCGCTGATTGACTCATAACTTAGTAATAATCACACCTGTTGCAAATTTAACATTGCTTTGAGATGTATTTGCATGATCAAATATTCTAGCATCAGCATGCCTTATATAACTATGAGAAATAGATTATCTATGCCAATGACTGGCCTTAACATAAACTTGTAAGTTCTTCCACAGCATGCCATTCACACTCCAGAAAATAGTGGGTGAGATTATATATATATATATATATACTTGATAAGTGGCAAGTTTTTCAGTTTTCTTTTCCAGCACTAAAGATGGCACCCAGCGCCTTCACACTGAGCTACTCCTTAACCCATTTTTATTTTTTTATTTGGAGACAGGGTCTTGCTAAGTTGCTAAGATGCCCAGGCTGGGCAGAAATTCACAATGCTCCTACCTCCACCTTCCGGAGTGCTGAGATTATAGGCTCGAACCACTGGGTATTGCCATTTTTTCAGTTTTTATGAAAATTATTTCTTGATAAAGGTCTGAAAGCTTTATGTAAAATTCATTTCTTCAAAATACCCTTATTGATGTTAGTCTTATGACACTTCCCCTTGGTGCCTTATCTTTCCTTGATGAAAAACGTGATCCGTAATAACCCTATGTGGATAGGCAGAGTTATTATTAATGGAGTGATTCTCTTCACTGTGAACTTGTGATGCAAGACTAATATTCTGTAGTACAAAGGAAGAGGCTAGGAAATAATATCAAGGCTGCTTAATTAGGTAATTTACTTAACTACAACCCACTTTACAGTATTTCTGAAACAATGTGGTTGTGTAAACTTACAGAAAATAAGACCTCGGACTTAGAACTTAAAAATAAAATGTTATTTATAAGGACTACATTGAAGCTTGGAAATGAGTGTTTACCAATCAGAGAAATATACTATTGCATCTCAGTTCCTTAATACAATAAATGATTAACTCATTCATTTTCATGCAAAACCACAGACCAGTTGTCCAAGAACTGGAAGTGAGATGGAGCCTTCTTCTTTCTTCTTGTGATGTGTCAAGTCTGCACAAAATCTGAAGTCACCATACTCATTCCTGTTTCCTTCTTTGTCCTCTTTTACAGGGTTTTCATGCAATAAAATCTTCTATGTCGCTATGGTTTAGGTGCGATTGCTCCTAAGGTGTTTGTGTGCTGGATGCTGGGTCCCCAATATGGTCGTATTTAGACGGAACCTTTTGGAGGTTTAACCTGGCCTAGTGCAAGGTAGTCATGTCATGGGGCCATTGAAAGAGTGAGTTTCTTATGAAAGTGAATTATTATGGAAGAGCTTTTGAATCTCTCTGGCTTCCTGCCTTGTCACATGATCCCTCCTGCCCTCACGAGGGTCAAGCCAATGCCCTTGAGCCAGAACATGACCCTGTGCCTCCAGAAACGTGAGCTCCACACACAGTCCAGTCACAGGAATTTTGGTATAGTAATGGAAAATGAACTAATAGATGCCCAGGTCCTTCTTGGTGTTTGCTTGTCAGAATCCCTGGACTAGCGTGCCACTTACACTTTACAAGAGTTACTTCATCCATCCAAGTGTGTGTTCTCTCAACAGAAAAACTGGTAAAATAATAGATTTTAAGTTTTAGGGGTTTATGAACAGGAAATTTGAAAATGGATGAAAATTTCTAATGGACCAAAACTCAACTATTTGAACATGATAAGTAATAATTATATAGTAATTGTCATTAATACCATTCTTCATGGCTTCTGGGATTCTTTTTAGGACAAAATTTTACAAGTTGAGGTTCAAATGTCAAAAGTAAACTTGGAAAGGGCTTGGATTTCTGGATGCATAAGGGAAAGAAATGGCACAAAATTCCAGGTTGATTATAATCCTAATCCGTTGTGACTGCCCGTGTATGAAGTTTCCTTGCTTTGTGTGAGCGTGCGTGCGTGTGTGTGTGTGTGTGTGTGTGTGTGTGTGTCCTTTGTACTTGAAAGGGTTTATTTGAAAAGTTTTGACCTACTGAAACTAATGAAAGGGTGGGCTTGGGATCTCAGGGACTTTTCTGCTCTATGTAGAAGGGCCTCTTGGATTGGAGGGCGTAGCTCAGTGGTTAAAGCACTTGCCTTGCAAGTACAAGGCTCTGGGTTTGATTCCTCAGACTGTATAAGCTGAGTTTGGTAGTGTACGCCTATAGTCCTAGCACTTGGGAGGCTGAGGAAAGAGATTGTTGTGAGTTTTGAGTTTACTATAGAGGGAGAATTTGTCTCAAAAAAAGAAGAAGAAGAGACTGTTTCCCCAAGCTCCTTTTTTCTTTTCCAATAATTTTAGACAGATGCAACAGTTGCAAGATATTACAAAGGATAATTGAATTCAGAATACTGGCTGTTAATATCCAAGTGTGTATGAGTGTGTGCACTTTCACATTTACACATTTTGCAATTAAACCTTTTGGGAGAAAGTTGCAGCCATGATGTCCCATTGTCTATAAACACTTCAACGTGTGTCCTAGAAGCAAAGAATTTCCTCACATAGCCACAGTGCAGTTTTAAACGAGGAAACAAGCATCAGTTCAATCCTATAATCTAAGGCATACCTAACCAGAGGACCTTCATTTATTTGCCCCTGTTTATTTGAGTGAGGAAGTATTTGAGGCCCCATATAAGACATACAGTATGATATCATTCATGTATACAAGTACTAAAACTTCTTTTGAAATTTTTTTCATTTTAACTTTTTTTAAAAAAAGTATTAAATGCAAAGCAAAACACACAAAAAATGGAGTCCACAGGTTAGGTATGCCCAAATAGATCTTGCTGCTGGCCTCAATAATATCTTTTTATAGCAACAGAAAACCAACATTGGGCTTTAAGGTCTCTGCTCTTATTTTGCCTGAAATGTAATTCTATGAATAATTATTAAGTGCCAACTAAGTGCCAGGTGGGAACCAGTGAGATCCCAGTAGGAAATAAGGCATCTCTGTGAACTGAGTTCATATCTACTTTGGGGAAGTAGACCTGCTGTCAATGAAGGTGTGTGAAGATTTCATGGAAATTCATTTGATATTGGGCCTAAATGCAGCCCAGGAAGTAGAAATTGCTTAGTTTCAGTCTCACATCCTGCCCGGCAATAAATCCAGGGCAGCCATTCTTTTGTCTCTTGCACTAGGATGGGTCATTTCTTTGGTTAAGGAGTTGATGAAACATTTTGCTATGGGGTTCATTTGTCTGAAAAATAAATACTTTTGCATTTTAGAATCACATGTACCTCAATAAGGGCTCGCGCAATAGGAGGCCCCTGAGAAAGCTCCAGGAGGTAACTCAAGTGAATCAGCTGCCTTGAGATGGCTTTGGCCAGGTGAGTCCAACCTGCAGCATGCTGGTTTTCTGGCTTTCATTTTTCTTTTGAGAGAAAAGGAATTGTCTTGAGCCACATATAAATATAGTTAATACAATATAGTTAATAAATATAGTTAAACACAATATAGTTAATGTATAAAAGTAGTGAAACTTCACTTAATTTTTATTATAAAGTTGAAGAAAAAACAAAAGTAAAACCAAAACAGAAAACCAATCGATCAATAAAACAAGAAAACCCTGTAGGTTGCAGGTCGGACACACTTGCTGAAGGCATTTGCCCAGGCAGCAGCCTGTTTCCCTCCTTCCTCCCTCTCAGCTTCCCTCTAACTTATATTCATTCTTTCCCGCTCTTTTCTCTTGGCATTCAGGGACCTGCTCTACCAACAGTTCTTCGCCAGGTTGTGCAAAGGCCTCTGTCCACTCTCACTCCCCACACTCAGCCCTGTGTCACTTTAAGTACAGGGACAGAATTTCTATCTTCCTAACTTGTCGCGTGACCACTTAGCTGAGAGGCAGGGATACACATGCCACAGTCAGTGAATCCAGTGGGAAAGAATGGACTCCGCCTCAGCTTTCCTCTGTCTACTGTCGCCATGCATCTTCCCTGCTGTATTAGCCTACGGGGACCTTTCTTCTGCAGTATGCCCATCCAAAGCTGCTGAAAAATTACACCAATTTTGCTTTTGTTAGGAGCATTCAAATGATCATGAAGACAGAATAAGCATCAGTCCTAGTTTCCAAAAGGCTTTATTAGTTTCGTTGCTGCATTTCCTTGACTCTGAGGTCGTTAATTGCCAGACATTTCAATATTTATGGAACAGGGTTAAGAAGAACGTTCAATACAACACACCCAATGTGGTGTCTCTCTTTCCCTCTAACAAGTCATATGAAGTCAACAAATCAAAAACTCACATTAAGTTGCTGCCTATAGTTAAGGGAACAGGATTATGTACTCTAGTTTTTCATCCTGCCCCCTAGAGGTGAGGAGAGGTTCTCTACTTTAGAGGGGTAAGCATTTTTCCCTAAGGGTTGTGTCAAACTTTGGACTCATCCATGTACAAGACATTAGGCCTTTTCCACAAGGTGATGCCCGTTCTTCTCAGTTGGGTCTAACATGAATCGTGCTGGTGTGTGCATGCCCTTCGGAAACCCACCTGTCCTCCTCTGAGCCTTCATGGCCAAACCAGCAAGGGGCCGATTTTCAATGACTTCAGCTTGGGTTGTATAATTGTTATCATTATTATTTAATGTGCAAATAGTTCTATGATGGTTCAACTTATAACAGTGCAGGTGCTTTGTTGCAAAATTGCTTTGTTTGTCTAGAACAAAACTAAAATGTGAATTAAATATTTTTAAAATAGGAAAATTATTGTCAAAGTCACCTGAGTGACAATTATAACTGAGAGAGGCTCAGTCTATTCATACTGGAACTGAGTAAATCATGTCCTATTTCTGCTCTCAATTTTCTCTACCAGTTTTTAAAAACTGGGTGAAATCCGGTTGAAGTGTACAGGTTGGTCATCTGCAAAGAGTTTTAAAATATGAACAGGTGTCATAACACATTACTTGAGGGGACATCGTGTGGAGGGGAGGGTACCTCTACTGCCTTGCTGCGGGTAGGTTGAGAGGAGTAGAAAAGGGCAGGGTCTGCTGCTTGGGCCCGAGAAGCTTTGGCTTTAGCCCAGCAGTCTATTTGCAGCCTAGGCGGGATTATTTGACAAATCCAGTAGCTGTCCCTCCAGATCACAAGGAGAGACCTTGCGATTGTAATAGCCCTCTCTCTCTTTCCCTGCCTGGGAATCCCATCCTGCCTTGTTCTCTCTCTCATGCTCTTCTATTTATCTTCCTTTTAATTTTTGGTCTTCTTTTCAGTCTTTTTGCCCACTCTGCCATTTTCTTAATAGCTCGGCATTCTCACTCAAAACTCTCCTCCTGTGCTGCCTTCTGGAGTCACTTATGCTGCCAACATGAAGGGGCACAGAGAGTCCTTTAGTATATAGGTATGTTTCACACTGGCCTCCACTGCTAAGAGATAAGTCTGTCCTGGGTGTGTGTGAAGATGAAATGATCCATTGTTTAAGAGCATCTAGCATAAGGTCTGATGCATGGCAAACACTCACAAATGGGTGAGGAATTTCAGCATCCAAATTAATGGTCGTTTTGATACCTTGGCCTTTGTCTTCTTTAAGACCAGGAACAAAACTTTCTGTCTCTGTCTCTGTCACTACCTGCATCTGCATCTGAACATCTCTACATACTATAGAATCTATTAGATTCTAATCTAATTCTATTCTATTCAATAGAATCAATATGTAGACATCATGTCTTTTGTTTTTAATGAGGACTAATCAGGGAACACAGGGGCCATATATGGGGAGCAGAATACCATTTCATTTAAAAAGAATCATCAAGTTAAACTTAACATCCAGTGCTTAGGTGTCGTATTGCTCAATATATTTTTATTTAGACATTTAACTGATAAGTGAATTTCTATAATGGAGGAAAGGAAATGTTTATTTCTTCTGATGACTTGGTGGATATTACATAAGGAGAGCAATTTTCAGGTTTTGTCTTGACTGTTAGAAAATGGAAGGTCTTTCTCCTTACCTTCCTTTTGGAAGAAATTTGTGATTTTTAAAATGTTTTTATTCTAGTACAACTGTTGTTTTGAATACTTACAGTTTGAGACCTTATGGAATTTGGATCTCCCAAAGGCTCAGTGTTTCTTTTGATGTAAAAGGGAGAGTAAATGCGAACTCAAGCGGGTGACAGCAGCCCGTTAGTCTCTCCTGGCCCCACAGGGAAATGGGCGGCAGATGCATGAGGAATCAGCAGGTCTAGATGAGTCCGTCTTTCTAGGGGTTTTTATGCAAAGTTCTAAGGCACTTGCCTGGGGATGCTGTGCAGGCTTTGAGGTTGCCATGAACAGAGAAGAAAATCCTTCTTAGGTATGGGGTTTTATGACTAAAATAAATCTGTACTCATTGTGTTTTGTTTCAGATATGTCAGGAAACCTTTGCTTCTGGAAACAAGTATTTTTTTTTTTTAATTCTTCAGGAATCCTAGTCACTTTTCCATCACTGGGACATAATGTAAAGCATGAGTGGCTCATTTTGGCTCAGCGTTTCTGAGGCCTTGGTCCGTGCAAGGTTGGGCAGCCCGAGGCGGAAATGGCCGTCGTGTAAGGGCCTGGCTCCAAGGAACGCTGCTTCCTGCGAGTGCCAGGAAGCAGAGAGGGGAAGGAGAAGCTGGGAAGACGAGAATACACGATTCCAAGTTACAGAGCCTAATATCCCCTCCCTCCAATCAGTCCCTGCTGCTGAACAGCGCATAGAGTCATCAATGGCTTGATCCACACTGGTGGGTACAGTGCCACCACGGCCCGGCCACTTTCTCAATACTTGAGACCTTGGGGATGGCATTTAGATTTCAACTATAACAGAGGTCTTTTCATTAACTGACACATATTTTTTACAGTAACATGGTCTCTGTTTATTTGCTATACAGCATTGTGCTGAATTTTACATGCCTCAGTTTATTAGATTCTCACAACTGGATGAGGCAGGTACTAGCAGCTACATTTTACAAATCCACTTGATTCTTAGACAACGTCATACCTTATCCTAAACTACACAACTATGTTTGGGCCCTGGGTCATTCATTTGGAATCTAAGCAACCCTCAATCAGGTGAGAATGTCTGGAGTGAAATGAAATCTACTGGCTCTCCAAGGAACCTCATAAGTCAGTCATTTCCCACCGGATATGTCAAAATGAGAAAAGAATTTAACTATGCGAAGAGAAAGACATAAGTTTCAACATGAATTTTGGCACTGGTTCTAAGAATTCTGATCATCAGATACAGTAGGTACATAGAATGGGGTTGGGTATTTTAGGCTGGATGCCTGGGGAGAGAGGGCCCATTCAAGGACAAAGCATCTTTTTAAAACTCCCCCTCCACACTCAACTCCCTGACTGTCCTTTTCATCTGAAATACCGCTGGGAGACTATAAAATAGAGCTACTTGTAAGCTATATTGAAACTTCATGAAAAAATAAGTGTGGCTTTTTCAAGCATGTTCCTAAATAAACTCGAAATCAAATCAGTTGAAACAATTGTCATGCTGTAAATGTCAATGGATTCATGATTACTTTTGATTTATGGGTCTCTTATTTCCCCAACCAAATTTTAAAAATGATTTCTGATTATGAAGACGTATCTTAAAATGTATTTATAATGTTTAAATTACTGTCTAAACTTATTTATGTTTAAAGATCTATTTATAATGTCTTAAAATTCATTCATTTGTTCAGAAGTTTAAAAAAAGAAAAAGAAAGAGACAAATACTTCTGGTAGCAAGAAAAGAACTCAACCCATCAACATGCTAAATATTTATTTTCCTTCTTCAACAAAGTTATTGATTTCCAAATAAAGAAGCCATTTAGAGCCAAGATATGCCATTCAAATCATAATTGCTTTTTCTTGCTAATCTCAGAATAGAAGAATATACATAATAAACATGTTAGCAATTCTAGAAACAAACATTGTGCCCATGATACATATCAAACTAAAAATACTCTAGCACGATAGAAAAGACAGCATTATTGGTGACATGCCAGTCAAGAGACGTGTTTGGTTTGTGGTAACATTTCTAGCAGCAGGGTAGGTTTGAGCCAGACTTTTGCCTTCCTTCCTTCCTCACCAAACCTTCTCACTGCTGAAGTGCTGAAGCAGTGCCAGGGGTGTTACTTTCAGAACAGAAAGAATTGGACGATCTCTGAAAGGAGGAGACCCCAGATTTTGGTCACTGAAATCAAGTATTTTAGGTGTAATCTAAAACAACTTTACTATCTTCAAAAGCCAGTTTGCTAATGTTAAATTAACCACTCCAATTTGTATTGAAGAAATGCTATTACTCTACATACATGCCTTTTTAAACCTTGTTACAGGCTCAGCGTGAGTCATTCTAACAAGTGTTTCGTAAGGGATTCTGTCAAAATGGTGAACCAAGTCATGTTATGCATCCTGGAAATTTCCAGAATGAGTTCAGAGCAATGAAAAAGTTCAGTAGTGTAATAAGCTTGGAAATAATAGAGTTGAATGAAAACAAACCAGATATTTAGTGTAGAATTTCTACAGTTGTCTAATATAAACTCAGTGACAACAAAGTAAATTTTTCCTTGTCTATTGAAAAAAGATGGACAGCCTATGTTCAGAACCCATTACTGTCTTATGCCAAAGTATAGTACAAATAAGTACAAATTTCTTACCTATTTTACAGAACCTGACCTCTTCATTTCACTAAATTATCTGAGGATCAACCATCTTAATTTCCCATTTTCTTGTTGCTACTTCTGTTTTTATACAAATGTGTCTTATGTTCAGAGATAGATATTCCGTAAGGTGTGATGGACAATTGCTCCCTTCACCGCTTCTCCATCCTGGTAGCCCTGTGAGTACTACGTCATCTGGATTCTCTCTCTTCCTTTTATGTATCTTTATAGAACTATCTGACATATTCAGTTGTGCAGTGGATTGATAAAATAATCTAAGAAATAAAAGTAAATTTTAAATAAGAGGAATAATAACAATTATGTGAATAAGTAGAAGTCAAAGTATAGTCCGATTTTTTTTTTTTTTGAAAAAGAGATGACGTTCTGAATTCTGGTTCAGAAATTTCTATGTGTAGCAAATATTGGAGCAGATCAGACTTAGGTTGTCTTAGGAGAAAAATGGAACGTCCTTTGTGCTACCATGCAGTTATTACATTAGACCTATTTGTGGGATCTAATTTTGCACAAATGCAAGTAGATATGTAGAGGAACAAAAATAATTTATAAGGTAAAAATTGTAAGTTTCTGCATCTTTTTATAAAACATATATCCATCTGTTAATTTAATATTATGCATTACTAACATTTTGAGAAGTTTTTTACAGAACATAATGTTAGGAAAAAATTTGTGGGCTCTAATCTGCATTATTTTATTCGATTTTGTAGATTACATAATTTATAATTGTTCTCTTTTGGTCTTCACTGCTAAGAAGTTCAATTTAAATGGAACTCAATTGCATTAACTCCTACTTTTCATTGGTAGTTGATATAAATCTCTTCTTTCCTGTGGTTCTTACTCTCTCTTTCAGATTAAAAATGAAAACTGTCCTTAAATACACATGTGTGTTCTTGAGGTATTTTGTATCAATTACTTCAGGAAAGCAAAAATCCTAAGTGCATCACTAATAAACAGAATTATCCACATGGAGAGAGAGTACTTGGAGCTTATACAGAAGGCAAGCATGTGTGGTTTGTTACCTGTAAGGCAGCTCCACTCAAAATTTGAATCCATCCTAAATAAATGTGATTTCTTCAGCTACTTCTGCACTTTATTTGGAAAATGATGGAACAGGTACACAGTGAGTTCATAGGACCCATGGTAATTGTTTAATCATTTTATGTTTGGATAAAAGAAGCTCTAACACTGGGCTGGCTGTAGGCTTGGATCCCAGCTTTGAAGCTGGCGGTTGAAGGACTTCTCTTTTCAGTAGGAAACTGCAATTCACATAACGGAGTAGCAACTCCCTTGTGGGCACAATTACTGTGTGGAATCAGGCTACAGTGTGATCCCTTGTGTTGCTATTTACATTATTCAGGACCAGCGATTTTTCTAAATTGTGATGTAAGTTAACCTGAGAGCATTAAACTTGTACAGAAGAGAAGGTGGAAATTGTGTATTTACTGACAACTTTATGCCGAAACTCGGGAGAGAAAATGAGTGAGTTTAAAATTTGGTTCTATCATCTTCTGCTGATGATATTGTTTCTAGTACAAGTTACTTAATTTCCTCAGGTTTTGTCTACTCATCTATAAAATGGGTAAGATAGTCATATTTGCATGAGAGTACTGGAATATATATATATATATATATATATATATATATATATATATATATAGCAGAGTAGGTTAAATATTATATATAAAGATGTATGTGTGTATAGAGTGTATGTATAATAGTGTATGTTTTGTGTGTTACCACTATGCAGCTTGCATGTAAAATATGGTGGGAAAAAGCACTTATGTTGGTCCTAAGCAAGGGTTAGCTACTGTGAGCATTTTAGAATTATAGAAATATAATTTTATATAGTAAGCACTAAAAATAGATATTTTAAAAATGTACATTCTAAATTTATTTACAATTTTACTTAAAAAATAGGTGAGATAAAACCACAGCGGAATTTATTTATTATTTAACTAGTGCTCTGCTTCAGGTTCCTTCTGGTCCATGGGCTGGCATTCTTCTTGTGGTGCCTACTTGGCCTGAGCACTGACTGAACAGCAGACATTCAATACGTGTTGATTTGCTGCTATTCAACCTGTGTATCGAATGATTTCCAAAGATGTAGTGAGTATCGGGGATGCAAAGCTAAAATGTGGGTTCTGCATTTGAGGGAAGCCTATTCTAGGAAGGGCAGCAGGTGGAAGGCAAACAGTGCCTGCTGGGGCATGGTAGATATGGCAGAGGGCTGGTGAGCACAGGCTGGGCAGTCAAAAGTCAATGATCAAGAAAGAAAACAAAACCAGAATTACACTTCAAAAATCTCTTCCTTTCCCAGGAAGGACAAATGCATAGCAAACATGAAGATACACATCAGTCCACATGTGAAAGATCTCTAGTAATGCAAAGTGTGCATCCATAGTACGGAAATAGTGATACCTCACAGGGTTTTAAATTTTAGAACTATTATTTTATTGAGTTTGTTTCACTCTGTTCAGTGAGCGTAAAGGTGTATATAAAGGACTTCTTCCAAAAACAGAACACAAAGCTTTAACAACATTGGCTAATGAAAAAGCTGATACTATTGTTACATTTGTCACTCAATTTATGAATGTTTTGCTAAAAAATAAAGGCAACAATAAAAAGATTTAGATTTTTATCTATTCTTAAAAATGAAAATCATTATCATAATTTTTTTGTATGAGTGAGAATAAAATTTTCTCCCCAATGTGTAAGTGATAGCCTGGAAATACATCTGTTTTTGTGCTATAGACTTTCTGTCAAGTCACCAAGAAAACATCTTCATTCTTCTGTGCCTGAGATGTTCTGGCTCAGAGCCAGAAATATATCTGGCACCAATCGTAGCTGTGAGGATCAAAACTCTGAGATGATGTTTCATCAACAATCAAGGATATTTAAAGTGAATGTTTCTATAGTAAGTTAAGATATAGAAAGTTCTTGTAGAGTTGTTGTGGAAAAGAAAACAGAAAAAAAAGAGCCAATATATATGAATCAGATTTAAAAAGCAATTAGTTATCACATTCTCAGCAAGCTGTTCTCCCAGAGAAAAGGCCCAAAGTCTGAATCATAAAAGTAAAAGCTGTTTTTCTTGTAGGATTAATGTGATAATTGAGGTCTATGTTTCTAAGTCCTGGATCTCACTTCTTTATAATAAGGCTCTATAAAATTATATAAGAGTGCGTGATTTATGGAAGACTTTAGAATAATTTAAAATCAATTAAGCAATCATCAGAATAACGATTTAAAAATAAATCCAATTTAGGACACATCCTCCATCCTCCCTCCAAATCACCAAGCCATTTCCTGTCATTTGCTCCTCCCACCTCAGCCACAGGTGACCATAGATCTGCGTATAGATCATATGTATAATCATATGAATTGAGTTATAAGATATACAGTGTTTTGTATCCAGTTTTTTCCACTTAGTATAAATTGAAGTTTATCTATGTTGAAGTGTATGTCAATATTTCTTTTTATTGCAGAATAATTTTCCAATAGAAATTTATACCACATTATATCAACCGATGACTACTTAGATTTGTAATTTGAGTTACCATACTCATGTACAATTTTTAGCACTGGCATATGTTTTAGGTTAGATTTTATACAAGTAGAATTTAAAATGTTTGGTAATTTAATGATTCCTTTAGGAAATTATCAAACTGTTTTCTGACATGTCTGTACCATTTACCCTTCCTCCAGTAAGGTGTGAGGGCCCAAGTTTCTCCACACACTCACCAGTGCATGGTTATGGGGTCTTTCCTGGTGTACACTCTAGTGGGGTAGTGGCATGTCACGGTGGTTTTAACTTACATTTACGTAATAAGTAATGATGGTGAGTATGTCTTCTTTCATGCAGTCATTATCCATTCACACATATTAAATGTTTAAGTTTTTACACACTTTTGTATTTTTTCTTTTCATATTGAACTGTAAGCATTCTTTATATATCCTGGATGCATGTCCTTAACTATTTTATAACTTGAAGTTATTTTCTACTAGCCTGTGAACTCTTATTTTTTTCCTTAAATCATGAAGGTTTGTAAGTTTAATTAAGTTCACTTTAACAAAATTTTCTTTTGTGATTTGGGGTCTGTGATCCTGACAAAAACACTTGGTATAATCTGAGGTCCCAAAGATTTTTGTCCTATATTTTCTTTCAGATGTTTTATAGTTTGAACATTGAGATTTCCTTTTCTCCCCATTGTCTGTTTTCACATAGGTTGTCTCTGAGCTCACCAAATCTTTCTTCTGTTTGACCTATTTTTGTATTAATATCTTCTATCATGTTTTTGTTCCACTTGGTATACATCTCAGCTTATGGATTTCTGTTTGATTTTCTTAAAATACTTCTCTCTGTTAAATTTTCTGATAATAAACTGGATTATCTCTTTGTATTTTTTGAAATTCATCGAGTTTCTTAAAATAACTACTTTGAGTTTTCCATCTGAGCACTCATACATATCAACTGGTCACTTTCATCCCTCTGTCCTTTGTTTCTAAGCAAAGACCTATACTGCCTACTCTTTTAAAACAAAAAGGTGGTCAAACCAGCTATAAAGCAGTTGATATATGTGAATGCTCAGATAGAAAATTCAAAATAGTTCCAAATATAAGGTCCCCCTTGACCCCCCCTCCCCCCTTTTGTCTAATAGGTGAGGTTACGATTCCTGGAATTTCTTGATGCTTGTCAGTATACAGCAACAATCAAGGATATTCGTTTTTGCATTTGAGGGTCAGATACTTACCTCAATCATTGTAGCTTGGCTTTGTGTCTGTTCTAGAAGTTTCAAGTAAGATACTTCAGTTCTCCAAGTCTGTGATCACTGCTGCTATTTCAGCACTGGGGGGCACCCCAAGCACAAATTTGTTGCGAATCCACAGTTAGTGTGTGGTTAAGGATGGACTGAGGATCTGGCAGGTGGCACAGGCCTGTAATCCCAGAACTCTGGGAGGCTGAGGCAGAAGGATCACAAGTGTAAGCCCAGCTTAGGCAGTGTAGTGATTCAGTGAGACCCTGCCTCAAAATCAAACATAGAAAATGGGCTGGGGATGTAGCTCAGCATAAAGGCCTTGGGCTTGTTCCTCAGTACCATACATATACCCGCACCTGCCCCCACCCGAAGGAGAAGGAGGAGAAAAGAAAGACAAGACAAAGAGATGACCATGACAAAGACAATGGCGAGGAGGAGGAGGAGGAGGAGGAGGAGGAGGAGGAGGAGGAGGCGGAGGAGGAGGAGGAGGAGAAGCAGCAAGGAGGAGAAGCGGGAGGGGGAGGAGGAACAAAGCAAGCTGCGGTCAAGTGACCCGGGATTCGGCCTGGCACTGTGTCTCAGTATGTACAGTCCAGCGATCCCAGGTCCTCGCGCAGTGACTTGTGCCTCCTCTTCTCTTCCTTTCCCAAACAAATAATGACGCTGTTTCGCGCTGCCCTGGACTGGGGAGAGGTAAGATAGGCAGACTTGGCTATGGGTTCTGAAACACTGGGGCCTCCTGTTACGGGGTCTGCTGCTCTCCTGTATTCATGGCTCAAGACCACTGCAGCGGGACAGAAGTGATGCTGGCTGCGATACAAGTCTTTTCCACTTAGGTCATAGGTCTGCTGCTGGCACAAAGGTGAATCCAGAGGTGCTGTCTGTAGGCACTGGCCTTGAGGATTGGGGTTTTTGGGATCTGCCAAGCTTTAGGTTTCACCAGCCTGGCACCGACTTCCTAAGGCAAGTTACATTTGCTGTCTTACTGTTTTGAGGATGGAATCTCTCTCCACCTTGAGCTGTCCAAGGTTGGGGGAGGATGGTAGAGGCAGTCCATCCTTTGTTGCCAGTAGAACGTAGATCCAGAGGCTCCATTGTGAGTCACTGGCTTGACTGCATGTCTACAGCGTCCTGCCTGGTGCTGGGTTTCACCACAGGGCCTTGCTGCTGGGCTCCAAGTCCTAGACCTGGATTCAACTCCTTCTCTCCCCCGCATAGAAGGCATCTGTCCTTACCCTGTGCTGTGCAGAGTAGGAGAAAGAGTGAAAACTTCTTCTGCTTTCTTCAGTGCATTTTCTCATATTATTATTCTAAAATCATGTTCTTTGATGCTTCTCTTGGTTTTCTTGACTCTTTTTTGATGTTGGAGACTGAACCCAGGGGCTCTTGTGCACCACGAAGGTGAGAAGATATCACTGAGGTATAGCCCAACCCTTTCTTAGCATTGTGCATGAAAAATTGCTCCAATTGTGGTTTCTGTGGCCAGACAATCTTGCTTTACCACCATCTTCCTCCATTTCTGAGATTTTAAAAAATGGAAATATAATTCTCCTTCTCATATGTTTGCCTGGCACCTTTGTCAAAAATAAGTAGACCAAAACTGTAAGAGTTTGTTCCTAGATTCTCTGCTTGTACAGCTGTCTTTGACAAGTACCATACTGCCTTAATTATGGTAACTTTGGCATAAGTTTTGGAATAAATTATTGTTTTTTCAACCATATTTTGGTTTTAAAAATTGTTTTCATGTATTCTAGAACACATAAATCTGATTATTGTTAAAATAGTTAAATTTATCCAAAACTATTTTATTACTTTTGAAGCCAATGTAAATAAAATTAATTTATCAATTTTTAGGTTGCTGATAAGGTACAGAGATATAGTTGGTCTTTTAATGTTGATCCAGTGACAGATAACCATACTAAACTTGTGTGTTGAATTGATTGTGCGTGCATGTGCTTGTATGTGCATGCATGCGTGTGTGTGGGTGGGTGTTTGGGTGCATGTGTTTATTTCTTAAGATCTCTTAAAGATTTTCTTTATGTGAAATCAAGACATGTTTAAAGAAAGACAGTTTTTAATTTTTTTTTCAATCTGGGTGACTTCATTATTTTATTTTTACTTACAATAGCAAGGATTTACAGTACAACAATGAAGAACAGAACTGATAAAGGCTAGTATTCTTGTTCCATTTCTGATTTTAGATATTAACAATTGAGTCTTAAGAGAAACTGTACTAAATATCTTTGTTCTTTATTTTTTCTGATGCCCTTTGTCAACCTCAAGAAGCTTACCTTGGATCCTTTCTGCATGAAAGTTTTTTTTAACATGAATGGATGAAGGATTTTTGTCAGGTTTTTTTCTGCATAACTTGTGAT
The DNA here is from genome assembly GCA_004027205.1 of Ctenodactylus gundi. NCBI lineage: Eukaryota > Metazoa > Chordata > Mammalia > Rodentia > Ctenodactylidae > Ctenodactylus > Ctenodactylus gundi. Next base: position 99,367 of record PVKB01004507.1, read on the forward strand.
TCTCATTTGGTTTTTTCCTTTGTTCTATAATACGATACATATGTTTGATTTGGGGGCATTAAATCAGTCGTAGCTTCCTAGGATTAATCATTCTTGGTCATGATGTTTAATTCCTTTGCCATGTTGCTTAGTTTGATTTGCTGATGCATGGTTCATAACTGTGTTGGTCTGTGGGTTTTGGTTCTTCACCTGGCTTTGGTGTCAGGATAAATCTAGCCTAACAGGATGAGTTGGAGAATATTCTCTTTATAGTATTTAAGAGTTTTTAAAGGATTGATATTATTTCTTCTTTAACTCTCTAATTATTGGTCAGAATTTACCACTAAAACAATCTGAGTGGGGTGTTCTGAGATCTTTTTTCAATATACCCCAATTTTTTAGTTTTCAGTTTTGAAACAGGGTCTTGCTAAGTCACGGAGTTGCCCCAGCTGGGCTCAGACTTGCAATCCTCCTGCCTCAGCCTATTAGTAGGTGTTACAAGTAGTCCTTGAGTAACCTACTACTGCTGGCATTACATTATTGTGCCACAGGGCCCATATGGGAAAATTTTTAATTATGAGTTCAACTTATCTTCTTGTTTGAAGTATTTTCAGAATTTCTCTTTTTTTAAAATCAGTTTCAGCAATGGGTGTCTTTTGGGAATTTTTCATCTTATCTAAATTGTTTAATATTGTTGGCCTATAATTATTAGAGTATTCCACTATAATCCTTTCTATTTCTGTAAGAAGATTAGTGCAAGCTCAAATTTTATTTATTTTAATAGGTTGTGTCATCTCTGCTTTCCTAGTCAGTATAACTTGGGGTTTGTTAATAGTATTCTTAATAAAAGCAAATTTTGGCTTTGTTTTAGCCATGTTTCTATTTTTACTTAACTTATTTTTATTCTATTGTGTCTTCTTTACCTTATATGCTTATTTTGTCTTAGTATGCTCTTTATAGCTAACATTTTAGATCAAAAATTAGGTTACTCAACATTTTAATTTTTCTGAGATTGGTATTTAAAACTATAACTCCCTTTTCATAAATTATTATGCTTTATATCAGGCAAATTTGAAAAAAAACAATTGGTTGTATTAAGTTCGACATGTCTCAATCATATTTCTTCAGGGATGTCTTCTTTGGCTCATGAAACATCGAAAAGCTTATCACTTATTTTCCAAATACTCCGTTGTGGATGCAGTTTAATTTCATTGAGGCCCGTGAACCTCACACCATGTGTAATATACCTCTTTTTTCTTCATTCTTTAAAGTATATTGAGGTTTGTTTGCAGATCCACATGGGATTTATCCGGGAAAATGTCCTCTGCTTGAAAAGAATGTGCTTTCTGTAGCCAAGGATGGAAGGTTGCCCGAATGTGCGGATCTTCTATGTCCTTGCCAGTTTCCTTCCTGGTTATTCTATCAATTGTTGACAATGGAGTATTCTCTATTATTTTTGTCTATTTCTTTTTAAAATTTTAGCTCTTTTTGGCTAATGTGTTTGGGGTCTTTGTTATTAGTTATATCCACATTTATAATTGTTATGTCTTCTTTGGTTGCTATATACATATCATTTTCTACTATTTTATTGTTAATTTGTATTTTTTTTAGTGAAGAATGATTGTAGACCAATAGATGATTTTTTTTGTTTTGTTTTCTTACATTTAGTCTGACAGTGTCTGATGTTTAAGCAAGTTTTAGTTCATTTACAACTAATGTAATTACTCATGTAAGGTCTCTGCTACTTTGCAACTTCTCTGGTTTTATGTTCTCTGGCCTCTATTATTTCTAGCAATAAATCATCTATTATTTTATACTATACCATCTATTATTTTATGCTTGTAATTAAGTAAATATTTTTGATGCAACATTTTAATATCTTTACTAATTTTCAAAGTCCATAATTAAAAGTTGATTTTCTTTATTGTTTCTCCACAGACTATAATATGCATCTTGATTTCTCAAAATCTGGTTCAGAATAACATTAACTAAATCCTGACAATAAAAAATAGCTGTGCTCCTTTTTCCTCTCTTCCTTTGTGGTATTACTGTTATCTATGTGGCATTTTTAACAGGCCACCAGTCCAGTATTAGTGTGATAATTAGTGTAAAATTATGTATTTTTAAAAGAATCTATGAGAAAAATTGGAAGATATTTACAGAAATTTGGTATCATCCCACATCCGTATCATTCCTAATGTCCTTCATTTTTTTCATGCGAATTCAAGTCACTGTCTGGTGTCATTTCTTTCAGCCCAAGGCATTCTACACTATTTCTATGGCAAAGATCTGCTAGCAGCAGACTCTGCTGGTCTTCTTGCACCTTGAAACTTTGAAATTTCACCTTAACTTTGTAGGATAAAAATTTAAAATTAGGATGTAATCATATGCAATAACACTTTCTCTTGTCAAATTTACTGATTTCAGTAGAGTCACATAGCTGTGCAATAGTCACCCATAACTAGTTCTTGGATATTTTCATCATATCCAGAAGAAACCTATAACCTACCCAGTAGTAATTAGTTATTATTATTTATTAATTGTTCTTTTTTCCTTAGCCCCTAGAAGTCTACATTCGGTTTCTATGAATTTACCTCTTCTGTGCATTTCATAGAAGTTGAATCACAACCTTTCCTATCTAGCTTCTTTTATTTAGCATAATACTTTCAAGGTTTATCCCTATTCTGGCATGTATTGGTGTTTCATTATTTTTATGTCAGAATAGTATTCTGTTTATAGATATATTATTTTTCTCTATATATTAATCAGTAAGGTATGAATAAGCATTTGAACAATTTCTACTTTTTAGTTATTATGCATAATGTTATGATATTTATGTGTACATTTTTGCATGGACATATGTTTTCATTCCACTTGTATATATACTTAGAGTGAAATTGTTAAGTAATTTTTAAATTCTGGGTGTAATATTTTGGAGCCTGTCAGCTTGTTTTGTATAGTGGGTGTGTTGTTTTAATATTCTGTGAGCAGTATATAAGATTCCAGCTTCTACATATTCTCACCAGCACTCTTTATTTTTCGTTTTGTGATTATGGCCATCCTATTAGGCATGCAGTGGTATCTCCTTATGCTTTGACTTGCATTTACATTATGAAAATTCTTGGGTTATAGAATTAGATAAACTTAGGCTAAATTTATATCATTCATTAAATAAGTGAATTTAAGCAAGGTACTGAAATTTTCTAAGGATCTTTTCTCATCTATATCATTTTATCTTATAACTTCTAATTATCTGTGTTGGTAGATCATATTCAGAAGAGAATCTAGGCCTCATAGAAGGCTCGTGTTTGGTATGAATTCTTGGAAGAAGAATTCTGCCCTATGAAGATTTTCATGCTACTCCAAGCAACAGGGAAGTTTAAAATCCCAGAATGAGGAGTCAAGCTGTAAAATGGTCTCACTGAACTCCATAGATGCGACTGAAGTTCAATGTCACCATCTCCCAGCATTCACTGAAGGTTCAGTTTATAGTTTTGATTCATTGACTGTTTTAAGGATAACTACTACAAAGCCCTTTCTATATCAGCATTTCTTAAGATCTTTGAAATTGTGGACCCTTTGAACATTTACTAGAATCCACAGATTCTAGGTCCACACAAAATTTTGCAAACTTGTACAGCATATTTTTTAATCAATAAATTTTGTTGCACTGGAAGTTTATTTTATTCGTGCAAATAGAATAGGCAAATGTTGCCCAGAAAGAATAATATTTATTTCTTATTTTTCATCTAAAAAACCCTAAGACTTGCTGAAAAAAGCCCCCAAATTCAAAGTTAAAAAGTAAAGTTTAATTCTAAGTTTTATTTCAGAATAAGGGAGGTTTTTATTGGTCTAAATAAGCAGTGGGAACTTGGGGAATGATCTCAAATCTGATAATAAGAATGACTTTGATCTAAGTACTTTTAAATTTTTCATTTCAATAGCTGAAAAGTTTGAAATTGTATGTGGTACCAATAGCTTCTTTTGCCAGACAAGGACAGTCTTACTTCCAGACACTTAAATTCCCTCTAGTCTCTTCAACTTGAATTTATATTGCATCATTTCCGTTGTCCTGAATGTTGAGGTCAGCTCTGTCTGTGATGGCACTATTGGTGTTGTCTGTATTTATAAATTGAACAATATCTTCTGACCTCGTGCTCTTAAGTTTTCAACAAATGATCTGAGTAGAAGTGTTTTTCCTCTAAGTTTGATTATCTTCAGAATTCTACCTGTAGAAGTCTCGAAAGATTTCTCTTCTCTTCTTTAATTTACAAAAGCTTTAGAAAGATAGTTTATTTAGTTTTTTTTGCACAGCTTTATTTGCCAGAATAACAAAAAATTTAGCTCAGCCAAAGTAGTTTTGTTGTTTCTTTATTTGTATGTAGCCAGCATCCAGAATTATGCCAGTAAAGTCTTGAATGGAAGGACTTTGCTTTTTCCTATGGAAAATATTGCCAAGAAGACCAAATCATGGCTGGGCACCTTCCTGTCAGATTGTACTGAACAGCTTTCCTTTTCTCTCTCAAAAGAACTTGCATTTCTTCTTGATGCTTCAATCACTCCTTTTAAGTCTTATCCTCAAGAAAACTTCTCTTTAGTAAAAAAAAAAAAGAATGATTTGTATTTTGATCTCATTTCTTTGCAAAATCATTTGAAAAGGGGGTAAATGCAGCTCTGGCTCTGATGAGAGTGAGGACTTACTTCTAAGTAGATGGTGACGAAAGTTCTTTCAAGCTGGTTGGCAGAGTCTCTGACTGGAGCGCATACTGATGAGGGAGGCAATGAGTCATGGTGACACATGGAGACACTTTGTTCATCAAAGCAGCAAACCAGATGTGTTACCAAGTCCTGCAAGGGCTCCATCTGTGTTCAGAATATCAAGATTGTGCTCATGGGGAGGTTTTCTTGGCAAGGAGACTTGTCACCATTTTGAAGGCAGTGACAGCCTTTGAAGTTCCGAAACAGGGCCCAGGAAAAAGAAGTTCTTCTTTGAAGTAAAGGCCTCCTCCCAACAGCTCAGTCAGTTGCAACTACAATGATTTTAACCAGCTCCATGTTATAAGGAATGATAAATATTTGCTAATTCTTCTATGAAAGTGCTTAAAATATGTGACAAATTGAGAGTATGCTATGTCACAGGAATAAGACACTACTTCAGACTTCTCTCTCTGTGTCCAATCATACACTAACATGGTCATTTCCAAGGCGCGTGGATTAACCAAGACTTCTCCAGTTGTGCCTGGTAATGCAATAAGCAACCTGATCTGATGTTTCAAAACAAGGTATATGGTTTGGGATTTTTAAGAATTGGTAGAATCCCAAGTCTTAAAAAAATCCCATACTGTTTATTTAATATATTTTTAACACATATCATATATGATCTTTCTTTAACATGGATAGCTTTATCAAACTTGGTTATTAGGCCAGATTGATGGACACATTAGTGTTACTGTACTTTCTGTCCTTGAATATTTTCCAGTTTATGTCAGACTTCACATAAACATAGAAAGATGTCAGTAATTGTACCAGGGCAGGTGCAGTAGACATCCCGAGACATCATTACCTTGGCTAAAATCCTAAGCATGTATATGTAATATTCATACCAACCGCATTTTAGAGTGAAACAGTTCTCAGTTTATGAGTTGACTGTGGAGCTCCTTTGCTGTAACTCCTGTGCTGAACTCAGATTCCCCTCCCCCCCACAACATGGCTCTCTGGTGGCATCTCCTTGGCTTCCTGGTAGCATCGCCCTCATTCCTTCTCAGCCATGGCAACCTGACTTCTTTGTCCCCAACATAATAGCTTTGCTGGCCTTGGCAGTTGGCCAGCTGATCATGATGGCCTGACCTCCAGCCATGACCTGTCTCCTTTAACCCATTGCCCACCTGCCTGCTCTCCCAACCAATCAGGCAACTTTGATTCATCCTCTTCTGCCCAGTATCCAACTTGCATGCCTATTAAATAGTCAAATACTCAGTGCTTATGCTGGCTAATCCATTCACACTACAGAAAAGCTCTGTTCATCCCGTAATCAGCCTTTTGTCCCTTTTTGTCCTTGTTCTTATCCCATTTACCCCTTTCTGGTTCTCTCTATCCCTTATGCTTTTCACATGGCCTTATGGAGACAGTAAACATTTACTCCAAATGCGCTTGTCATTGGTCATATTTTGGTTCTGCTAGGCTCTTCTTTGACCTAACATTGACATTGGCAGAAGATATGTTTTTAACAAAGACGGTTGTGAACTAGGAATAAGTGTAAGAGTCTTGATTGGAGAGGTCCCTGTGTGTGCATGTATGTTTGTGTGTGTGCATGTCTGTAAATTCATAGAATTATTGGATGCTACCTGTAAGAGGCTATGTCAAAAACTCCTAGCTGAATTCTTTAAGATCTACTTTTGGAATAAGAAAAACTATCCTCTTAACTTACTTTAAGTTGGCTTTCCATAGAACTGTTTCCACTAAACAATACCTTTAATTTATAGTGAACATCATTGTCACAAACAGTCTCATAAAGCATGTTGCTGTGTTAACTATATGAATATTATGAAATATGCTTTTATTATTTTACAGTATCTCTCTCTCTTTCTGTTTCCCTCAACCGGGGCAAATTTTGTTGTCTTGTGGACACTTGCTAAAAGATTCACAATTGTATTTACGCTCCACCAAAAAAATTAAGTCAGTATTTTTGAAATCTTATCTAAGTAAGCTCAAGCTGTTATGTTCAAGCTGCTAGCTGCTGTCTGATTCACTTCCAAGGAGCACTGCTCTTTATATTAGGAGAAATATTGCCATTTATCTTTTGCAAAGGTAAAGCAAAAATTCATATTGAAATGTTGAAATTTAGAGTCAAATTTCTCTGAATACTACTGGGAAGCTTCGTCTTTCCTTAGGGAACTCACATCTGTGCACATTGTCATGCTCTGTCTGGAGGAAGGGCCTGAGACTGAACGGGAAGAAAAGGAAATTTTCTTCCCTCTTCTTTGGGCCTCAGTGAAGGTTAGAGCCCTGAATTTCCAAAAATGAATTTAGACAATAAAGGTCTTTCACAAAAGGTAGGTAGGCTAGAGCCTTCCACTAGAAAGACTCTGGAAGAAAGAGAGATGGCTAGTAAGGAATGAACTATTAGATTTGGCCTACAAATTCGGAGGCAATAATCATTTTAAAATTCAATTCGAATTTTTTTCTGTGTAAGAATTTATTATCACAAGGAAATTAGTTCTTCTACTTTTAGTGAAGTATTGTGTCTTCTACAAGTAGGTTTCAAATGTTGACTCACCAGTGCTTGGAGCGAAGGAGAAAGGGGACAGGACCAGTGACCGATGACGCTTGTTCCAAGATGGCCTGAGTCTGCTACCTGCCTGGAGTCATAGGGTGAAAAAAGGGGGAGAGGTCACCACCTGGGCCATGGGGATGCCTTCTGTAGAGCTCTAGAAACAGAGAAAAGAACACGAGGAAGACTGAATTGCCTATGATTACTTGCCAGGGAGACTCGGACTCTTGCTTTTGATATTAAAGGCAATGGTGATACATAAGAGCAGTGACCACTGAGGAGATCATACCAACTGGAGGCAAGTAGAAAACACCCAGAAAAGAGCTTGTAGGTGTGTGTGAGGGATGTGTGGGCCAGCGAATGAGGGAAGAACACCCACCCCAGATGTGGGCGCCCCAAGAAGCTCCCACCTTCGCAGTTATCTGCGGGTGCCAACTTGCTTGCTACACGCCGCAGATCTGCGGCACAGATTCGCCGCAAGTCTAGAAATTTACATATGTGCTTATTTAATTTCTCTATAATGTGAACCTTTGAGGGTGGGTGGTAACACCAGAGGAAAGCAGCTATTTTGAGATGGAACTCATGCTCAGCAAGGCCACAGATCTGTTACCATCCTCTGGGAAGGTGCATTCAGTAGAGACAGATCCAGAATGCTCCAGGGGAGAGTCAGCAATACTCAGGACTCTCCTTTTACACAGTGTGAGTGTAATAAGGGCCTTATCAGTGGGGAGGAATGCTTGTCTTCAACCATGTTTGTAGTGACCCTGGGTAAACAGATACACAGTACCGGATGGCCTTGCTGCAAGTGTGTCAGAATTGAACATAACTTTTCCAGTGGGAGTAGGCTATTTCCAGCCTGTTCAACAACCAGTGATATGAGATGAGCCCTTCAAACTTTTTTCTTTTCTTTTCTTTTTTCTTCCTTTCCTCTCTCTCTCTCTCTCTGTTTCCTTCTTTCTTTTCTTCCTTCCTTCTTTCCTTCTTTCCTTCCTTCCTTCCTTCCTTCCTTCATTCCTTCCTTCCCTGTTTGATTCTGGAACACGTCGTAAGCACATACTCTACTACTACGCTATATTCCTAGATTCTGGATTTTCCTTTTTAAAATCCTACTTATTATTTTATTACACTTAGAAATTATCTGAAGTTCATTTTGGATGAAAGTAGGATATGAATAATTAATTAAAATAAGAGCATAGCGATGCTGAGTGTCTTAGTTTCTTTCTTGCAGCTGGAACATTCTACCTGATACAATTTAAGGAAGGAAAGGTTCATCTTGGGTCACAGTTTCACAAGGTCTTAGTGCGTTTGTTGGCAGCTGCGAAGGCAGAAGGTCATGGGAGAGGCCCAGTTGGAGAAATGCTGTTCATTCCAGGGCATCCAGGAAATTGAGAGCACAAAGGCAGAGCTCATGAAGGAGATTAAACCCTTCCAGGTCACACCCCACTGACCTCCTCTTCCAACCAGGCCCCACCTCTTAACATGGAAGATCTATGGATTGATGCACCAGTACAATTAACCCCAGCAATCCAATCATCTTCAAGGGTATTGGGGCTTTGGGGGAACATTCCAAATCCAAACCGTAACACTGACAACATTCTTTGTTCTCCCCCAGTCCCCTATTACACTACCAAAAGAAAATTATCTGCACAATGTCCTCTCTAAACAGTGGACAAAGTGATACTCTGAAATTCAGAACGTATTTGGACTTCAGGAAACACCTTCAAAGCCATTTTCCAACCATAGGAAAAAACTTTCATTATATGCAACTGGAAATTCTCTGTCAGTCCACTCATCTTTATTCTTCGTTTCTCTCTTTCTTTTCTTCCTGTTGAGTGCATTTGATCCCTACTCTGCTCCTTTCTTATTTTCCGCATAAGCAACAGTCATTTTCGTAAAGATGATATAACGGGCTGACATTAGCTTACAAGTAGTTGTTGGCAAGTGGGTTTGTGAATGCAGACAGGCTAGGAGTCAAGGGAAGTGAAATGCAGCGCACCATAGAGGGGAGACTGATTGGCAGTGATTCGGATGCAGTCTGCAGTGGGCTGTTTGCAGCTAAGTGCTGTACACGCGAGTCATGGTACATTGGAAGTGCTGTGGTAAGTCAAATTACTGCGAGTCTAGGGAAACACACACACAGCATCAAACAAATTACTAGAGTAGTCACTGTTATGCATTTGAAAGAAAGTAGCAAGCTACTTTGAACCCAATAGAATCTTGTAAAAACTTGAGTATTAAAAATAGTGAGTAGTGTTTTTATTTATTCCAGTAAAAATGATGAAGTATCAGAAAATATGCTCCCCAAATCAAAAATGCAACAAAACAGCATGGAAGAGAAAAGCCAGCAGAAGACACTTCAGCTGTAACTAAATGCCCTTGAGTGGGCTCCATCTTTCTCCCACACTACAGTAAGAGCTCTTGCATTCCTAAATACAAAAAACAATCAGTATTTAAAAATTTTAAGTTCTTATTTGCTTAGAAGACTTACAAAAAGAGTGATTTTTAAAAGTAGCAAGTCATTTTGTTACCTTCATTTTCTCTTTTTAAAATATAAAGTCTTACTTTTAAAATATAAATATGAACAATCCCTCTTATACCTGGTTTTATATTTTTTCTTGATTATCAAAAATAAGATGCCCTGAAAAGTACAGTAAATGAATCAAGAAGTTTTAAAAAATGAAATTAACAAGTGGATACCTAGAGTCAAATACTAATGTTTTGATTACTTTCACTATTTTCTAGCTGGATGTGTAGCATGTGCCTGTAATCCCTGCACTTGGGAGCCTGAGGCAGGAGGATTGCCATGGGTTCTAGGCCAGTTCGGGCTACACAGTGAATTCAGGACCAGTCTGAACTATAGAGCAAGACCCTGTCTCAAAAAAAAAAAATGATTTGGGGGAAGTACGATCATGGAATCACTTTTTTTTTTCCTCAAGGAAAATAATAGCAAATGTGCAATGGAACAAGGCAGCATGAGATGCTTTCTTCCTAGGCTTTACACAAGATCCACTGCTTCCAAAACTACACTCCTGTTAACACATAGAGAAGCAGAGGAGTGACTCAGTCCTGGCTGACATATAACCTTGCATACCAAATATCCCCCGAAGTTATCATCTGGTAGGGTTCCTCTGCACCACAGTATATGGCACAGACATATTGGTCAAAGCAGTTTAACTTTATTGTGTAGATGTTTACATATTTATCGTTGGCTTAGACTTTGATCCTTGAACTGGTATGCCATAGCCAGGGCAGCGGGACTGATTTCTTTTAGCGTATAGTACAGTTTCAATTTATGTGGAATTTAGGTTTTATAAATCACTATGAGAATCCAGATGACAAGCTTCATTGTGATTTGTGATGTTAACTACAGAGAAAAAAAGTGAAGAAAAAAATTAGATGCTTGGTTAGAAGGGAAGTCAAAAGTATTCTCCAAAAAATGAATGTAGAAAATTAGAGAAGGAGAAATCAAGGATAGCTTGAGCAACTGGAGTAGCTGGCGTGCCACATTCTAAAGGGAGAACCTACTAGAGAGATGTATGTATAGTTAGAGATGTTAAATTTTAAATTGTTTGGAGTATCAACAGAATGTCCAATACACATTTTGAATTTTAAGGAGGTAACAGGTAGAAGTATCACCTGGGGGGAGTGTTCACTGAGGCAGTGTTTTGAAGTATAGGTTAGTGCTTAATAGCAGGTAGTCTGGAGCTGATGCCAGGTTAAAGCTTGGCTCCCACCCTACCAGCTGCGACTCTGACAAATTCATCCTTTTGTGCCTTCATTTTTATTCTACAATGAAATAAATAACAGAAGCTATCTCATAGTGCTGTTGTGAATGTGGGTTGATTGGTATATGCAATATGCTTAGAGGTACGAAGTAGAAGCGTCAGCCATTACTGCTATTGTTATTATGAGTACAATTGGTGTTTAAAGCTGTGGTACTCAATGAGATCACTGAGTCTAGCTAGAATTTGCATTCAAAGACTTAAATATGTGGATTGAAGGAAGAGACCTGCGAAACTTAAATCTGTAGATTGAAGGAAGAGAAAAGGTGACCAGTAGAAGAGACTGAAAAGTGAATAGGATGAGAAGAAAGACAAAACAATGTTCCAGAAATCAAGAGATTATTTTCTGGAAGGAAGCAGAGGCGGATGCATCAAATACTATTGACAAACTTCATGAGTCAGTGCCAAAGAATCACCCACCATATCCGGCAACATAGAAATCCCAGAGGTCACTTACAAGACCAACTCTGATGAGACAGGGCATAACAATAAAGACTTCAAACAAGGAGGATAATGTTTTAGAATTCAGTCTTGGTTCACCAGAATTATACTCACCTTGGCAAGTCACTGGCACTGCGATAGTCCCTCGGAGCCCAAGACTGTCTGAGCGAACAGCAGATTCACCAATTTTATCTCACCCTCACTTAGGACCACTTGCTTATTGTGTGGAATGGTAGGGATCACTGCAAAACTATTTTAGTAGATAGTTTTCTCATTTTATTTTATTTTTTGTGGAAGGCATACAATTAAATTTGCAAAGCTAAATTATGTGATAGTGTGGCCTTACCACAAGCTAAGATGACATTAGGAATCAACAATTGCCTGGAGTGGTTTTCTTAAAATAGAGCTTGGGCAGGGGCAAGTGCTTTTAGCTTCATGAACTCCATGGTGCATTTGACTTTGCCCTACTTTCTTGGCACAGTATTAAATCATGAAAACATTTCTCCATGTTACTGTTTTTTTAAGAACGTTATTTTAATAACTATTTAATAATTCAACATGAGACTATTCCATAATTCATTTAACTATTCTTCTTTTCTGTACTGATGATGTTTACCATTTCTAATTGTTATAGGCAATATCTTGTTAATTTGTCATGTATTAATCTTTGCCCTCATCTCTGATTGCTTCCTGGGAAAGTGGTTCTCAAAAGTGGGATAAGGTATAAATATTTAAGTGGTTCTTGATGAATGCTATTAAATAGCCTTCCTAAAATATTACAGTTATAAAATATGCTGAGAAGAGAGAATGAGAAAGAGAAAGCAAGGAAGAGTGCGTGCACGAGAGCTCATCTCGCCACATGCCAGCCAGTGTCAAACACACACTTTTCAGTTTTTTTATTACTGAAAAAGTACCCTGAAACAAAACAAAAGCATCTTTACCTGCTTGATAAGTGTTGCATTATTTCTTCTGGGATTTTTGTGTTCTTATCTCTTGTTGCCCCTCTTTTTTGTTATGTAGGGTAATATGTTATCTTGCCATATGTATGGCATCTCTTTTGTATGACTGATGGCTTATAAAACAACCATCTCTGTCCCTCTCCCCTGAAGAAGAATAATGAGGGAATAATGAAGAAGAATAAGCATTGGCACAAGAAAGGGTAGAGAGATCACGGGAGCCTCCAAGGCTGGGCGCTGCCTACTGTCATGCCTAATTCACTGTGGATGCAGTCACTATGCAGCAGCTTTCTGAGGATTTATAGGGAGAGTAGCTACTAAGTCATGAAAAAAAGATCAGTTGCCATCCTGTTCTTTACTGGAAAACACTTTCTAAAGAGATATAAAAGCTGAGCCCCTAGGTTGGGTAACTGAGCTCAGTGATTCCCATAAAAGCAAGCAGTAAGCATCATTGAATAGTCTCTGAAAAATTCTCATCTAAATTCTCCTGTGTTGAGCCATGTTCCACTGAAGGGAAAGGCCAGCCCGCGGGGCAGCTGACCCATGATTCCTGTGACTCATTCCTTGGCTCCATAGATATGCACAAAGATTAATGAATCCAACTGCACTCAAAGAGAAGTTACTAAATCACTTGTGACCTAGAACATGAAGATATTGAAAAAAAAATATCTAACACAAGAATTATCATAATTAGGAATTTACTACTTTAGGAATTATTAGAAAATAGAATAGAGATATATACCCACTAGGAAAATGACTATGTGTGTTCATGATACTGAGATTTGCTAGTCTAAATCCAACACTAACCCACTGAAAGGACTGTGAACCTAATTTCTGATATCCTGAGATGTGTGTTCAGACTGGAATTACATACAGGTACAACAAATGTGTTCCTGAATTGTGTACAAACTGGAGCTCTAAAAATGAAATAGAGTTAGAAAATATACATCTTAATCATCAGTTAAAGTGAGAACTAAAGTACTATTTTGTAAAGCAGTTATTAATCTTTTTGAGACAGGATCTCACTCTGTAGTGCAGGCTGGTCCTGAACTCACTATGTAATGCAGACAATCCTTCTGCCTCAGCCTCCTGCGTGTTGGGATTATAGGTGTGCATCACCATGTTCGGATTATGTGGTGCTGGAGAATAAAACTCAGGGCCTTGCGCTTTCCCCTCAAGCGCTCTACCTGCTGTGCTCTTCTCCAGCTTCAGCAATTACTACTTTGTAAGCAAACATTTTCGATCCAATTTATGTGGAAACTATGTGGGATTTCTTAGACTATCGACCACTTAAGGCGCATGGTTTCTCTATCTGCGAAACAGTGCTTCTTTGCCTTGTTTCCTATATATCTCTAAGCCTCCTCCACAGTTTTCATAATCTGTAGCACATACATATGGGAAATTATTAAAGCTCTACTGTGTAAAATGTGCTACTTATTCTGAAAAAAAAAGCTAGGGAGAGTCGATGTATCGAGTCTAAATATTCATCTGCAGTGATCTTTATAATTCTTCTGAATTTTACAAAAACAACTATTTGTATTAGTTTAAAATAGCTGGATTTTCATAAAATTTTAAATAAATTAAATATTTACAGACAATATTCTTAAGAAGGTTTGTTTCCCCTATCGTGTTTGATAAAATGCTGGCTAATTAATATTATTTCACTTTGAAAATTTCGGAATGATAGCTGCCTTCTCATTTGCGTAACGTATCCCAGTGAGGCAACAGGGGTTAGTGCCTGCGTCTTGTGTTTCCAGTACAGCCTGTGTGCTCTTCAGCTTGGAACGGACACAAGGAGCCCGTCTTCCTACCCCTGCAGTTTTCTTTCTTTCCTCTCTCCTCCCACCTCTGCCTCACCCCACACTAGGGATTTAATCCAGGTGTATGGCACGCCCCTTTCCTTTTTTTGAGGCAGATCTCACAAAGTGCCTAAGTGACCCGGCTGTGCTCTGCTCCTATGTGTGAACGTGTGACTCTCCTGCCTCGGCCTCTAAGAGTGTGCTGGAATTACAGGCATATGCCACCATATGCCACCATACCTGACCATGTTTTTAAATTTGAACCATTTTCGTTGTGCAATCTGTATTAGCCAGGCTGCTAGTTGAAAGTGCTTTATAAACGCAATGCTAATTCTTCCATACCAACATATAAAGTTCACATAAGGAAAACCTAAGCTGGACAGGATTGAACAGGACTGTGTATGAGATGACTAAAATTCTCACAGGACTTTGTCGCTCAACTCTGATTCTTCATGTCAGCTTTATCCTTGTGAGTGCTTAAATATGGCAGAGAATATGGTTTCCAGTTTCTCTGGAAACACATCTGAGTCACTCTTGGCAAGGCAAGGACAAAGACCCACAAGAAAAGCTCCAACTGGACTGGCTTAAATGACAGGCCCATCACGAGAGCCGGGTCCTGAGGTCAGCTGAGGTTCTTAGCTGAGGCTGGCGGGCATAGCACAGAAGAGAAATTCCTCACTGTAGCAGAATGATGCCATTACTGAAAGTAGGCGGTCAGGGGTCTGTACAGTCACATAACCAAGCCCGCTCGGTCAGTCAACGAGAACACGAGAGGGGGAGTGCGGATTGAAGAAAACTGGACTCTTGCAAGGGACGCTGCAAATGATGCTTTATTGTTTACATCTGCCCTTATATACCCTCTTTGCCTTCCCACTAGTCAACAGTCACGTGTTTCCACTCCTGACGGAAAACAAAAAAACACCTGGAACCGCAAACGGTCAAAACAACACTCGCAAAAGGTCAAAACAACATGTGACTTAGATTGCTAACACCTGGAATTCCAAATGGTCAAACGGTAAAGGAACTTGGCCGAGGTCAGCGATGCTGAGGCTCCGGAGCCCTGAGGGCCCCAACAGCTGAGGTTCTTAGCTGAGGCTGGGGGGCATAGCACAGAAGAGAAATTCCTCACTGTAGCAGAATGATGCCGTTACTGAAAGTAGGTGGTCAGGGATCTGTACAGTCACAGTTGTTTCGTTTGATGATGATGATGATGCCTTTATGTACAGAAGACTTCACAACTTACAAAACACTTCTATATACATCATGACTGTTCTCACTGACACCTTGTGAAAGTTGATCATCCACATTTTACAGTTGGAGAAACATACCTAGAGTCCTACAGCCAGCTATTCTCTAGAGGTAAGTAAGCACTTAAGATTCACTTAAATATATGCTTTCAACCTTTAAGTGGGTTTATCACATTGTCACTCTGTAAACAAATGAACTTCCACTAAGTTTTGCTTTTCTAAAAAATGTTTTTGTAATAAGGTGCTTCTAAGTCATTTCTGAGCAGGTATGAGTGACTTGAAAGACCTACTCATGGCTTTCCTTTTGTTACACTTGGCAAAATTTTCTCCTGGTCCTTGCCTATTCTCCTAATAGCCTGGCCTCTATAGGTCACTTAATGAACTAAGATGACTGAGGAGAATGCATTAATCAAATCAATCTACTCCTCCCCTTTATCCATCACCTCCTCCCTCCAGTGTGTAAGGTGGATGTTTCTCTTTTAGAGTGATTACATCTTGGTGCACCAGGCCTATCTGTGAGATTTTCCCTTTGATCCCGTGGTTTTTGTTACTAAATATGGCACTGAATTGTAGTCTGGAGAGGTTATCTTGTAAGGTTAGAAGTGGGAAGAACTTGTGTTTAGATAAATTATAATTCTCATTTAGATTTTTCTGCTTTCTGATACATGATCTTATGGGAATCTGGTTTACAGGTACAGGTACAGATACAGGTACAAGATCTGTTGCCTCTACAGCTTCTGATGATGTGAAGTTGCTCTAAGTCACCTGAGGGCAGCTGGAAGAAGAGCCTGATGAAGAGGGCAGGACGGAGTGGAGGAAATAAGGGAACAGGTTCCCACAAGGACAATCTGGAATCCAAAAGAACCAATTACACTCTGGTACATTTCTCAGGTGTAACCAACCTGCCAAAACCCCTGGTGGCTTTCTTGTAGGAATCTCATCTTGCTGCACACACCCCTGGTTCAGGCGTTTGGGAAGTCAAAGAAGGAGTTTCCTGGGCCCAGGCCACCAAATGAGCCAGTACTGGTGGCAGCAACACTGAGAAGATGCACACTACACCAACTTTCAGAGCACAGTGGCTCTCCCTTGGCTTCTGCCTTCCAAGTCCAGTAAAAATTCTCTCTAGACTAACCTTAATATGAATTCATAAGGGAATTCTGGGAAATGTAGTGCTAGCTTAGCTAAGTTGAGATGATATAAAGCCACTCCATTGGACATGTCATTGATCCACCTGACTTAGTTTCCCCATCTGCAGTGCAGGTTTCTTGCATGTTGGGTGAATCTCTGCCACATATTGATGTAGCTGAGCAGTACAGCACTTGCCTTACAGGTGTGAGAGGCCTACATTTGATGCTCAGCTGGGCAAAAACAAATTAAAACAAAAGCAACCAAAAATTGCCGTTTGGTTGGTGTTCAAGAAATGGTTATTATTGTCATTGTTATTGTTATTGTGTAGATGCAGCATGCTGAGATTGACTTCAACATTTAAACATCACTTTAATAGAAATACAACTGTGTGACCATTGGAGTGATAATTCCAACTCGATAGGATTAGGACAAGCCCAGGGCAGAGCTTTCAGTGTGTGTGATTGACTCGTGGGCCAGCAAATGACGGAAGAAGACCCACCCTGGGTGTGTGCCATCCAACCAAAAGACCAGCAGCTTGAGCCAAATAGCAAGGAGGAAGAAGGACAATTGTTGAGTTTTCAACTACTGGGAGAGCTCCGGCCTTTGTACCACCAGTTTCCACACAGATTCACTCCAGGCTTCAGATCTTCACCGTTGCCTTTGGACACCGATCCATGGCATGGACTCTCACTAACTGCCCTGCAGCCTTGGACTGGACCGGTGCTCTTCTGTCTCACCTGGGAGCAGCCCTTCTCTCCAGTTCTTGCCTTGTAAGTGCTCTAATAAATTCGTGTGTGTGTGTGTGTGTGTGTGTGTGTGTGTGTGTACAATTTTTATTCTGTTTCTCCCAGAACCCTAACCAATACAAACTTTTATCCTTAGTAGTTCCAAAACTGTCCAAAGGCCTCTCCAATCATGCTTAGCGATTACCAAGCCTTCTTCCCCACAGCCTTTTTAAGGGTTAGAGATGGGGCTTTCATTGCTGCTTCCAAACCGCTTTTCACTTTCTTACTTCAACTACAGTTCCTAAAATTGCGTGTCACTGACTCGTAACCCCTACTTGCTGCTGTCTTTCCCAACTTGTCGTGTGTTTCAGCAGTACGGGCACCCGCCTCAGCGTCATCTTTACCCGTCTCTCAAAATCCCGGGTAGCTTTCACATTTATTATCCATTTTACACCGTTAGTTTCTTTACATATTTTCCTATGCTCCATTGGAGTCACTTAATCTTTGGGTTGTACCTTAAGCATGAAATCCATCAGCACCAGTTTTGAGATCTTTTTAAAACAGTCTTCCTTTTACCTCTTTTCTCTTTTCTTCAGTTAATATAATATTGCAATATTCCACCAAGCCCCATCCTGTTGAGCGTCTAATCCTTTCACCTATGACTTCTCTCTCCTTCAGATACTCCTTACCTAGTTTAGAGTTTGGAGCCACCAACATAACTGTTCCATTCTAAACCTTCATGAGTTGTACATCCTTCTCTCACTCTATCATAACTGCCTAGAAAAAAAATCTCAACACAGTTTAAACTATCTCTTTCCCTTGCGCCAACACCCAAGCCAAATTCTGGGAGAGAGAACCAGAGAGATGAAACTTGTCTTCTTGTGACTTAATCTCAGAAGCGATGTTGCCTCACTTCTGTTGAATCCTGTTAGAAAGGTCAATAGATTCGGTCCACAGTCAAGGAGAGGAAATTGTACTAAGGGGTGAACAGCAAGGAGCAAGGATCATCCAAAGCCATTTGGTACAATTATTTACTTCCTCCTTCAAACCTCAAATCTGAAGCTTTCTGCACCAAGTTATTGGTTTGGTTTTCCTCACGGGTGACTCCTTCTCCTCTGATGACCTCTAAATGTTGAAAAGATTTTATTTTTGGCCCTTTTGTCTTGCTATATACATTTGTAGGTAATCTAACTCCATCCCGTAGCTTACAATAGCATTTAGATGCTGATAAAGTCTCAAACCTGTGGCTGCTTCCGTACCTTTCTCATTAGCTACAGAATCATACAGTCAACATCCAGGTGCTTAGTTAACATGCATCTCCATGTGAATGTCTGGTAAGCATTTCAAACTTTGTGTGCCTGGAAGAAGAACTACTAACCGTATCCCCTCTGTTCTCTCTTATGTCATCATCTGTCATCACAATATCTCTCACTGCTCAGTTAAAAGAGTTTCGATTTCTGCCCTTCACTTGATATAATACAACTGGCCCATCAGGATCATTTTCCTCCCTTCCCTAAATATTTTCTGAGTCTTACCTGTTCGGCCCTCCCCACTGCCGTAGCTCTCAACTAAGGTAGTGTTCATGCTCATGTTGGCTCTGAGAGAGGCCCCGTCTCTCATTTTGTCTTGTCTTCTCTTTAGAACAGCTTCCACAGAGGAGGCGAAATGAAACATTTCGGAGCATAGGTCAGATCAAGACTCTGCCCTTGGTTAAAAAAAAAAAAAAACCTCCAAATATATTGGAGATAAGAAAAAAAATTTAAACCTAGAATTTCCCTTGACTCATAAGGTGATATATAATCTCCCTCCTTCCCACCTGGTTCCCTTCACTTTTTAGTCTCCGCCTTTTTTCTCTGCACTCACACCTAATTCTACCTCCGGTCCTCATATTTGCTGTTTCCTCTGCTTAGAATGTTCTTTCCTGTGATCTTTCTAAAGTTCCCTCATTCTCACAGTGTGGGTTGCAACTAAACAATCTGCTTACTGAGTTACTTTCCCTTCCCTTCTTAAGGAATGCTGCGCCCCTATTCTAAAATGTTCTGCATCATACTGTCCCATTTTTGTTATTTTTCCATGACATTTAATGGCATAATAATTATCCCATTTCAGTCTTTGGTGTTTATTTTGTCCCTCCCTCTCACCAGAAGACGAGCTTCTAGAGTCTGAATGTGTGCCTCTCTTGTCCCTTGTAGTGTCTCCAGGGCCTGGCACCATGGCTGGTATAATGTAAACCTTCTGTATGTATTTGCTGACTAACTGCCTGAGTCAACCAAAAAATGTCTGCACCTCCCAAAAATACTTGCTTAGCTTTCATTGTTCAAAGTGACCTAAGAACTGAGGAAGAATTAAATTATTACCAAGTGGTTAGCATTAAATTCATTTATAAATCTCATTTTATTCCACTGAACTACCTTGATTAATTGCTTCACACCTGGAGAAATTTGCGGTTTATGTGGATGAACTAAGACTCAGAGAGTATAAGTGGGTTGTGGTCCAAGGTCATGCAGTTGGAAAGTGGCAGATCCCATTAAAAAGAAATTTCCCAAAGATGCCCCACCCTTCCTGTTGCTTTTATTGCAGTCCAGTGTATTAGAATCTCTCTATAAGTAATGAGTTATCTTCATGAACCTAATTTTTAAGCTTATGTATAACTCATACACTTGTATCTGGAAGATTGGCAAGTGAGACAGGGTGGGATAACTTCAACGGTATGAGAGTACTTTTTCTGTCATGTTAACTTCCTGCCCAGTCATCAGAGCCAATTAAGTTGGCTTGGCTCTCTAGAAAGGAGCCTCTTTCGCCTCCACCAACCCACACATTTCTTCCCAGAGCCCAACCAAATTTGGAAGAAGGACCATTTTTCAAATGGAAACTTAAAGTATCTGGGAAGGCTAGTCCAAGAACATTGCACATCTCAACGTGTACAATTTCACTATCTGATCACAACTCCTGTCAGGGAATAGGAGTGCTTCTATCAAGTTTTGGAGGCTTTTGGACATAGAGAACATTGCCAGAGAAGTATCTCCTATTGGTAATCATCCTACCGGATGTCTGGCATTGTTCTATGTGAATTCAATTTATTTATTCTTTAACATTCCAACATATATAAATAGGTGCAATTATTTTTATTTTATAGATGGGGAAAGAGTCTTTTGAGTTTAATGTTGTGTTTGTCTAAAGTATGTTGGTATTAGTTAATTAGAATTAGATTTGACTACAAAAGACAGGAACATAAGCATGATTACAGCAAAATGCAGGTTCTGTTTCCTTCTCACAGGCCACATAGGGTCTCTCTCTCTCTCTTTCGAGTCAGGGTCTTGTTCTGTAGTCCAGACTGCTTCTAAAATCACTGTTCAGCCCAGGCTGGCCTCAAACTCACAGCAATGCTCTTGCTTCAGCCTCCAAGTGCAGAGATTTCAGTCATGTACCACCACCCCTGGCCAATTTTTATGTAGTTCTGGGGAATCAAACCCAGAGGCTTGCGCATGGTAGGCCAGTACCTCTAGCCATTGAACTATGCCCCTAGCTCTAGCACCAGCTTTTATGGCTAACGACTTTCCTGCAGAGTAGAAAACAGAGAGGAAAAAAGGACCCCATTTCTTTTAAGGACAAATATCACTTCTACTTGCAACCATTGACCAGAACATAATTGCAAAATTATGTACCCAGCTGCAAAGGAGACTGGGAAACACTGCATGCTGGGTAGCCATGTATCCAGCTAGATTCAGAGTTTGTAACTGAGGAAGAAAAGGAAAATTGATAGTGAAGAAAAATTAGAAAATTAGAAGTCTTCCAGAATTGGGATGGAAACTCAGCTGTGAGGTTCTGGGCCATAACCTTTCTGTGCTCTCATGCTGCCTCCTGTGCATGTGAACTGTTAAGGTCCTCGGCAGTCTTGCCACACGTCCGGGGCAGCTGATGTACCTCTGAACCTTCACCTCTGATAAGCATGCTACTGCAAGCTGTCTTGGGTATTTCCTCCAATGCTTGCCTCCTTAGCATTTTGAGTACTTTTATACACTCACCTCATTTATGAATGTTTTATTGAATCAAACATTGGTTAATGTCAATGTTTACTACATGAATGATTCGATTGATCAACAACTCAAGTTCGTTTATATATTTCCCCCATATTGCCCAGAATTTTACATATGTTCAACAAATATATGTTTATTGAATAGGTGGACAGATGGATGCATAGATGGAGGGACAACAGTTTTCTTAATCTAACATTCTTTTCTCCTTTTGGCTATCACAGTCGACCTTTCCAACTCCTCCCTTACATTTAGGACTGGGAAAATAGAGAAGAATGAGAGAAGACCATGAGAAAAGTAAAAGAAGGATAAAGTGTATTTATCATATAAGTATTGTTCTTGACCTCTGTGGTCTTCTCTCCCTTTATTCCTTATCAAAACTATAGATTTTCCCATCCAAATGGACCTCCATGGCACCCATTGGGAGGTGCCACATTCAAGGTTGATGAACAACCGGCTATTTCTAAATTTAGAAATATTTGCAGAAGACACAACTGATTTTTTTTAATTTGGTCAACATTGATTGCTTTCTATTTTGTACAGTTTTCTTCCCTGAAAACTTTAACTATTTCAAAGCCCTAAAAATGAAATAAATGTTAAAAATCCCTTTTAATGCAGTGCTGTTGAATTCACAGGTATTTCACCTCCACAGGAACAAATTATCATCATATTCCTCATGCAAAACTCCAGAAAGAGCAACTGGCGTGGCTTGAATATAGACATCAAGCACTAAATGACTTCATCAAGCTACAATCCCTGTGCTCAGCAATTTAGAGGAAATCAGCAGCTCAACTAAGGTTTTTTTTCTCTTTTGCTGAGCAATTGAGGACAAAAATAAAACAATATTACATCAAACTGCAGACAAACAAAAATCTGAATACATTCTCTATCTTCTCAGGGCGTTTCTGTACCTAATAAGATAGCAGAACCTGAAGACGTCAAGAGGTTTCTCACCATTAGTCTCTGGGGTGGAGAATTATCCAATAAATCCTGGTGACATCATCATTTTGACTTGGGGGAAGAAGGGGAAAGGTCAAAAGGATGTGAATATTTTCTAATCTGTGAACAAGAGAGATCTGACACATTTCTCTGACCTTTCTGAGTGAAGGAATGATGAACTATCCAAACTAATTAGCACATTGAAAAAGACCTGCTGAGTGTTTTCCTGGGCTAGGTCGGAAATCTGCCTGTAAGTATGATGTCCAGTCATCTGTCAGAAAGAGTGTCTGAGTTCATAAACATATGAAATAGCTTAGCCAGGTATATTGCATTAGCATTTTAATCAGTAAGAAATATGGATGTTTATCAAGCAACACTGATGAACATAGCATATGAGCCTTGAAATATCAATTTGTTTAGGTACTGGGTGCTATTATTATAAGGTAACATTTTGGAAGGCAGTATAAATCATTCTCATCCATAGCATAAATAACACTTATTGGGCAGTGCACAAATTATTTCATATAATCTCCACCACAAAGCTGAGAAGGAAGTCATCACTCTTACATAGATCACAAGCTAGAGGTATAGCAGGGCTTGCTACCAGGTGCAAGATTCTGGGTTTGGTTCTCCAGTAGCAAAAAAAACCAGACACCAAAACCAAAATTAAACAACAAAAATGGAGGTTTGGAGGGGTTGTATAATGTGACCTCCGATCACAAAAATACTTCATAGTAGAGTAAGAACTTGACCCCAGGTTCGCAGTGTTACCAGAGCCAGTGTCCTTCACTAATCACACTGTGATGTTCACTCAACTTTGTCCTTGTTAAATGGAAATAATTCTGAGATTTACTTAGATTTTCTCTGCCTCGATTTCTTTGTAAAAGGGGAATGAAAATAATTTTATGTCATTGGAAAATGAGGATTACATTATAGACAGGAGGTACAGTATTCAATAATGCCTTCTCACACATGTGATGCTAATCTTCTCTTAAAGTTATCTAATTCAAAGGTTGGGAAAATTTAGTTACCACCCACTTTTCTCATTTGCTGAGCAGGAGTTACGCTGAGGGAGTGGCATTACTTGCCACTGCAGCCCTAGAGCCCTTCTCCACAGTTCTCGGCTGACCAGGCATGAAAGAGTCTGCGGTAAGCCTTTCTGGAAGTAACTGACCAGAAAACTGAAATCCAAAGAGGGGTGTTGGCCTACCAGAACTGTTTTCAAGCTGCTGATATTCTTCTCCATGTGAGTACAATGAATTTCTTTTCTTCTACTCTCCTTTTATTTTATGGCTTAAATATGAAATTATGTAAACAACGACCCTGTATCAGTTATTTATCAAGTATCTGTTATGTTCAACATATTTTTCATATTTATAAGCATAAAAAATAAAATTTTTGTCTTCAAAAAACTTTAAAAATCCATAGCCTTGAAAAACTTACATTTCTTTTTGAAGTACATATTTTAAAAAGCATAGCATACATAGTATATGTTTAAAAATCAATTTGAAGAAGAAAACGCAATATTTAGCAATATTTAAATTACTTGAATATTATTTAAAACAATGTAGTTTAAAAGACTTTATTTTTTTTTAACCATGACAGGCCTTGTAGATAAATGTGAAACAACAGTTCTCAGTTAATGTCGGGGTCAAACACCTGCCCTCATTAAATTTGATTTCTAAATACTGGTTATAAAATAGAAAGGGTCTCACAAATCTTTAAAATATTCTGGTTTAATCATCAGTAACCTAAAGAGGTAAGTACTATGATCCCCATTTTAAAATGAGATAACTGAAGCTCAAGAGAATTTGTTTCGTAATTTACTGACAATCACACAATATAAGGGGCAAAACTAAAAATAGCATCCAAGCCTTGATGACACTCAAAGTCCAATGTTTTTCCATTGATCTCAGCTGCTTTGAGTGGAATTGCGCATGGAGGGTTTATACCACAAACGCTATTTCCTATCTCAGTTTTTTATTTTTCTGATTGTATCAGTCATGGTCAAGCCAGGAACAAAGAACTACACACTTTGGAAGTCATGGGTTTATTGTAGAAGTTGGAACTTAAGAGATTGCGGGAGAGTTGAAACATGAAGGCCTGGAAGAGGGACTCAGGATCGGGGAATAATCGGTAGCCATTTGCCCTGAGCACTAGCACCTGGGCTAAGTCAGAGTTAGCGGGAGGATTTGAGACGCCAAGAATACTTTGATGCCTACCTGGGATCGCAAAGGAAAAGCTTGTGGAAAAGTTTGTGGAAGCTGCTGTCCCCACAGGTCTGCAGCCAGTCTCGCGGGTGCATTCCTTGCACAACCTGAGACTTTCTCACTAATGAGACAAGTCAAAACCCAGCGAACGAACAAGCAAGACCTCTCACGATCTGCCTTCTGTGGACTCGGCTAGCCACATCTCTTGCCACTGCCTGGCCACATTTTTCTTTAGCAATACAAATTGTACTTACTGGTGGGAACTGTGTGAGAATCCGGTGAGATAGAGAAGAGGCTCATCCTCTACTTCTACAAGGGGAGGTTGAGAAACACAGCGGGTGCTTAAATGAAGCCCGTTGTTACAGAAAAAGGCTCATTGTCATTAATTTTCCTCAAAATACTCCCCCTTGATGTAAAAACCACATATGGTGTCATTCTTGCCACGCTCTGCAGCAGTTCTGGAAGTCTTCTTTGTGAGTGTCATCAGATGCGTTGCTGTGGCTGTTCTCATGTCCAGAATTGAGAAGGTTTACCTGCCTGGTCATTTTGACTTTGGGGAAGATCCGGAGGTCATCCAGTACCAGAGGTGATGATTTGAGCATGTGAAGATATGCCCTAATATTGTACAAGCCTATCTTTCTGTTAGATGGCACTAAAGAGATGCATCAATTATATCTTATGATCATGTCCCTTAAAAAAGATGACTCCTAGACTTGCTTCAGAAGTGGCAAGAATGATCAGATACATATGTTCAAAGTGAGGAGAAATATTAGTGGATTGATGGCAATGTGTTTTCTCTGAAATATTTTTATTTAAACATGCATCATAGTTTTCAATCACTTTTGTAAAGTAAAACAGCAGAAACCCTAGCTGCAGGTGAAAGAAAATAAATTTATCCCATATTTTTAGGTCATTCAAAGAAGTCTTGAGGAGGGCCAAATCAGCTGGGAGGTCATGTGGACAGAAGCAGCATCCAAACTATGTCATGGGTCTGTTCCTACAGCAGGCTTGTTGCAGCCACTAAGCGTGGGCACAGTAGGCTCTGCTAATCTGAGTCCCAGGACCTGAAAGCTACCAACACCGTGGTTCTGCCATTCCGTTTCTGTTTCAGAGGCCTTTGATGTCTCACCCAAAAATGGATTTCATCTTTTTTTTAAATCTTTCTCTTTTCTTTATAAAAAATAAGTTGCATACACTCATCTGACTGGCAGAGCCTAAGACATGTACCTATGTACGCTCCTGCTGTAAGAGAGACAGGATAAAAATGGGAAACCTGTTCAAGGTTGACTCTCTGTCGACTGCCTTCCCAGAAATTAGTTGTCCCCTTGCAGTTTGATGGAAAATGGCTTTAACATAGCAGTTGAGATCAGTTTGTTCTGGCCATCCATGAAATCTTGGATTTCATGGGAAGGGCTGATACTTCCTCGATCTTGATGCTGGTTGGGATGCTGAGGCTCAAGCCAGTAGCTTGCTATATTGCACAACTACAACTGTAAGCTTCCTCATCCTACCAGAAGGTCTGCATTACCCCAAACCGTGAAAGCTGGAGGGCAACACTAGAGCCAATGCCCCAGCTCCTTTATCCTGACTGCTGACTACCTGATGGGAGGGGCCGGTACTTCCTTAATCATTTTGTGGCCCAAAACTGGGCCCAGAGGGGGCTGTCTCTAGGAGTCTGCTGTCTGGTCCTCTTAATCCTTTCTGCACCATTCTAGAATTCAGTGGATTAGCAGGATTTGCTCATTTGCTTTTGCTTTTATTTTAGTTAGCTTCATTTATTTATTCATTCAGCCAGACCTGTTGTGTATTGTTTGGTGATATTTGCTTTTTATCCCAAGACCAGGTGTCTGGCTTCCCCCTCCGGGAGGTAGAAATTTCAAAGTGCAAAATACCCAAATATGGAAAAATGAGTTTAAAGATGCTGCGTGGCCACAAAACTTGCAGATATCTATTCCCTGCAATAAATGTTAATTCATAATTAATTTTCCCTTTTTCTTCTCTACTAGCCCATTTCTGGTAGATTCCATTATCCTAAGGAGAAGGTTTTGGTGTCAGGCAGGTCTGGGTAGGCTAGGGTCCCACTTTTACTACTACTAAAACTGTGCAGCCTTGGGTAATTAACATTATCTCTCATGAATATCAGGCACTCATTTGTGAAATAGAAACACTGGGAAGACATCAAAGGAAATTGTTGTGATTAAATAAAAACTTACTGTCATGCCCAGCACATAATAAACACCCATGAAATGCAAGTGATTCTTACCGAAAGACTTCAAGAGAAGGAGTTCTAGTCTGCTTTTAATTCTTTAGGGCTCAGCCTACTCTGTTCTTTTGCTGACATTTATGCAAAAACCCATTCCAGTGACAATTCTAGTAAATGTGCCCTTTATCAAAAGAAGGAGAAAAAGGATTGGAAAATACGTTTAAGATTCATGGGCGTTCATTTCTTTGTGTCACAATAGTTTTCTTAATTGAATTCCAAAGGTGCAAAGAGCAGTGTACGACAAAAAAAAAAAACCAAAAAACAAACAAACAAAAAAAAGGGCCTTGGGAGTTACAATGAATCACGAACAGATGTTGCATCCCAGAATTCCTTCTTCATACTTGGACAATCTTGGTCCTACCACTGAAGACTCCCTTCATTAGTCATTCAGCTGGTTACCCAGTTGACAAACATTTATTGATCATCCTGTCTGTGCCAGATTGTGGATCAGTGTGAATGGTCCAGAGACTTATGTAAGGGGGAAATTCGTGGCAGATACTTGTGGTTCAGAGTGGTGGGATGGTAAAGATGTTGACGAGATACAGTGATGATCCAAAGAGACCTATGTTTCCTTGGGTCTGGGGATAAGTCAGGGAATGACGTATGTGGTAGGGAAGCTAAGATTGGATTTGAATGGCAGAACGAGAATTTTCCAGGCAGAAGAGTGGGGCAAGAACTTTTCATGGCCTACAAAAATTGGTCTTGGCTTTATAGAAATCAATGACCTAGATAATTACTAATCAGACTTTTTAATAGGAAAAGCTTGTGACAACAAAAATTCCTTGTCATCACCATTATTAACAACAACCAAAGTACCAAGAAGCTGTTAAGCTTAAGTCCACAAGGCCAGCAGCCCAGGGAGGATAGGAGTTCTTTATATTCGATGAAGGTTTATTCTGAAAAAGATACTGAGTTATCTGCATAAGTCTGGAATTGTCACACTTCCATTGTCAGTATCATCTGCTACAAACATTATGCCAGGGAGCCAAGTCTCCAGGAAAAGGTGGACTTTTAGAGTGGAAAGGTCAGAATATGAGATACAGTAAATGTTGTATTACATTTAAATCAGAAGAAAAGGAGTGGGTTATATAACTAATACTTATGAGCTACATCGTGAGTATGGTTATAAGCATATCTGCTAAACCAATATAATTTTATTTCATTCCTAAATTACGTTCCCTTTCAGCCTTTTAACTCATGGGTAAGCTATTAGGCTCATTTTCTAGGAGAACAGGAAAGATTTTACCATGGAAAAAAATTAATGAATCTCCAAAGTCCGTAACAACTCTTGAATATCAGGGTTTTTCTGTAAAGGAGTTTTAAAATTTCTCTAATTCTCATTCAAAAGATGAGTGCCAGACCTCTTAGAGCTCAATTATGCTGAAAGAGTGTCTTACTGACCATATCCAGCCATAACAAAATACCACAGACTGAGTGGCTTAAAATGTGAAAAGTTATTTCTCAGTTATGGAGTGGAAGTTTGGCCTTAGGCTCTCATTTCTCTTCATGTTATAAGATAAATCTCATCAAGAGGATCCTGCCCTTGTATACTTATCTAAATTTACTTCACTTAAAAATTTCCCACCTCTAAATACTCTTGCATCAGGGATAAAGACTTCAATACAGGAGTTTTTGAGAGCACACACTTCTATTTCATTTTTTTCCTCTTCAAATCTTGGTACTATTAGTCTCATTCGTTTTTTTCCCCATTTTATTGATATGTATATGTGCAAAATTTAAGGTTTACAATGGAGTTGAGCATTTTGTGCGCATAGTATCTTGTCAAGGTGACAAGGGCTTTCCCACTCTCTTTCTGTCCCTGTCCCTCGCCTCCACTCCCTCCCGCCTCCCCCACCCTACTGCCATTTCACTTCGTTTTTCATTCTAAGTTCCAGAAGAGTTGTGATCTGGGACTCTCATATCAGTGAGACCATTCGATGTTTCACTTTCTGCTTCTGACTTACTTCACTAAGCATGGTGTTCTCAAGTTTCTCCCATTTGCCTGCAAAAGCCTCCACGCTGTTGGACTTTACAGATGCATAGTATTCCATTGTGTATAAATACCACAGTTTGTGTATCCATTGTTCTGTTGATGGGTATTTTGGTGACTTCCATATTTTAGCTATTGTTAGTTGTGCAGCTATGAACATGGGTATACATTTATCTCTGTTGTGTGTTGTTTTGGCCTCTTTTGGAAATATTCCCAGGAGGGGTGTCACCGGATAAAAGGGGATATTTATTTCCAGTATTTTGAGAAATCTCTATACTGCTTTCCAGAGTTGTTGTATGAATTTACATTCCCACCAGCAGTGCGGGAGAGTTCCTTTTTCCCCACAGCCACGCCAGCATTGATTACTATTTGACGTGTTGATATAGGCCATTCTCTCTGGAGTGAGATGGTATCTTAGCGTTGTTTTGATTTGCATTTCTCTTATGGCTAGAGATGTTGAACATCTTTTCATGTATCTATTGGCCCTTTGTATTTCTTCGTGAGTGAACTGCCTCTTCATTTCATTTGCCCATTTTTCAATAGGATCCTTTATTTTGGTTGGCTTACTTCTCTATTTCATAGTAGAAATGCATAAAAAAAGCAGAGGAGGCATAAAAAGCCCACCCTTCTCACTCCGGTAGGCCATGTGAGAGGAGGAGAGAGGGAGAGCCAGCTGGGGGGATGTTATGCTACAACTGTGATGAGTTGCTCTTTTTCTGGTTGTGGGAGGGCACCTTCACGATGGGAACTTTATACCCTGGTTTTAAGCAGATAATAGCAGAGAAGAGAACCCTGGTCCTCTTCATACTAGCAAGTACGGCTTCTCTCCCTGTGCCACATCCATCTCTATTTTATTTTTTCTTACTTTCTGCAAACATGTCTGAATTTTTTTCATCTCAACAATCTTCCCCTGGACCTTCCACATTCATTCACAATAACATTTATTGAAGGCTCATAAGAGCCATCATTGCTACAGGTGTTGAGGATATGGAGTGGCTAATATGTATGTAGTCTCTGCCTTTCTGTAATATATAGCCTAGTGTTTCCACACATTTCTATTAATCACCTAATCTCATTTCCTGCTCTGTGGAACCTCAGAGAAATCTATACTGCCCTGTCTTTCTCCTACAATGTTTTTCTTCAGTTGTTGCCATCTTGTTATCCAAAACAGACATCGAGGAACTTATCCCAATTTTCCTCTGCTTCTCAACCCACATGTAGTCAAATCTAGTCTATTCTACCTAATATTTAAACAATTCCTTTCATCCCTCCCACAATGTTTTCAGACTGGCCTTGATAATCTTTTGTTAGTCTGCGGTCATTATAACTGGTCTTTCTGCCTCTGTTTCAGCTCCATTAACCAAACTCATCATCCAGATGTGGTTGCAGGGCTCACTATCAGGCTTCTAACCCCTCAGAGACTTCCCATTTCCTACAAGATCAAGTCTGAGTTCTTCAGTGGGGCCCTGTAGCTTTGCCATTACCTTCATCACTAGCCTTATCTCTCATAGCCTCCTGTCCTGTTCTCTCTGCGTGCTCTCTTTATCTTTACATAAAGCACACTGACTGTCTGTATGTCTTAAGCTTTCAAATTCCTGAAACACTGTTTGTTGGGCCTTCCTAGCCCATAGGTACTTAGTTGTATTTACCTGCAGAAGCTCCTAGCTTTATTCTGCAAGGCTTAGCTCACTTGTTGTTTCCTCTACAAAGCCTTCCTAGTTAGTCCTTTTTTCCTGGAGAGAAGGATGGATGATTTTCCTCCATGTGTGCACAGTAGCATTTATATTATTTTATGACTCTCTGTTCTGTCTATCTCACCAGGCTTTGCACTCCTTTAAAAACATGAATGACACACAACGGATGTTTAATTAATGTTTGTGAAGTAAGGCACCAAAAGAGGCTTGCTCCGAGCTTTTCTGTGATTGGACAAGTTTCCCTGGGCTGACAGGGAACTTGGTCCTAACTAGTTTTTATCTTCAGGAATCATTATGCAGCAGCCAGCTTCTCATCCTACAAGGGACTCATTAACGACTCCACCTTAGTCTTCCACTCATTGTCCTGTTAAGTCAGTTCTCTGGTGAAAAATTCACGTAAGCCATGACTGTGAGAGAAATGTCCATGATATGCAGTTGTTAGCATTTGTGGAGATCTCTTCCCAGCATGCAGGCTTCTCTTTCCATTTAGACTAAAATCAGACATTTAAGGGTGAACTTAAGGATTAAGTAAGCAGATGTAAACACATTTAAGAAGAAAATATGTGTATGTGTAATATACCAGCAAGTCTTTCAATATCTGAGGTCTTCATTTACCCAAGTAACTAAATGTTATGTTGAAAGCATCTTAAAGCCATCACATGATTTTACTAAATAAAAGGATGATTATTCTTGACAATGATTTCACAAAAGTATTTAAATGCCCAGTACGGGGACTGAGGGCAGTGATTAGATGTCAGGCAAATTCTCTTCTGTCAAAACACATGTTCTCTATACACAATTAGAAATACAAATATCAAAATTGGAGCAGACCTTAGGGATCAAGTTGATGAGCTTGCCTTTCAAAGATATAGAAACTAAGTGCTTTGTTTTATATATGGTTTGAGTGCATCTCTCAAAGGCTCATGTGGCACATGCTTGATCCCGCTGTGGTGATGTTAAAAAGCAGTGAAGTCTTTAAGAGATGGGGCTTGGTGGGAGGTAATTAGATCACTGAGGGTCTTAGAAGTAATTTGTGAAGCTTATTTGAGACCCTGTTCTCTATAAGTGTAACTTGTTATAAGAGGAGCGGGCTTGGCTCCTGAAGCCCTCTGGTTTCTTACCACACTTCTTGATCTTTTTTGCACACACGCCTTCCACTGTGGAGGAGCATCTACCATGAGCCTTCACCTGACACTGAATACACAGAGATGCCTGATTGTGAGTTTCTAGCCTCCAAAATGTGAGCTAAGCAAACCTCTTTTCTTTATAAATTATTAAGACTAAAGTAATTTGCTATACCAAGAGAAAACGGACTAAGACATAGAATCTATTAGAGATTCAAGCTAATGTTCCCATATATTAGACTATGAGTGTTGCTAGATAGCAGTGATCCTGAAAAGTGGTCACAAGTATGAATTTCCTATATTCATCCTTCGTCGAAGATTTGACTCTGGTAGAATTTGGAATCATTGGTTTCAGTAAACCTGTCAGAAGATGAAAACATGTGCTCTCTACTTCCTGCACTACAGGTGGCTTCCCTCTATGAATTTAACACTGTATAATAACCCCTGGCTTCCTACTGAACACAGGTGGGGCTTGAGCTATCACATAACTTTTTGCTTTTTCTCCAAAATAAGAACTAGTCACCAACTGGATAAACAAATAATCTATGTTTATATCATCATAGTTTATTAAACACTCAAAAAGATGAAACTTTTGTTATGGTTTAAATCTAAATGTTTCCCCAAAGTCTTCTACGTTTGAAAGGTGATTGGACCACAGGGAGCACTAGGTTCGCAGGTGGACGAGTTGAGTAGCTGGATGTGCTGGGCGGAGGTGAGGCCTGTTCAGAGGCGGGTCACTGGGGGCGTGACCTGGCAGGGAGTACTCTTGTCCCTAGTACCCTCTTTTGCTCTCTTGTTCCTGACTGCAATGGGATGAGGAGCTTTCCTCCATCGGCTTCTTCTGTCTTGGAACCAGCAGACCAAGAGCTGAACCATCTGAAAATCATGAGCCGAATAAACCTCTCCTCCTTTAAGTTACACATTTTGGGGATTTTGACCCAGTCACAGGAAAGTGACCAGTGCAACTATCATGGAGCCCTGCAGTTCACAGGAGAGCCTCTGACATGCAATACCATGTTCATTAACCTGCGTCCCTTGGGGATTCTTCACTTGCCTAATTGATCACCCGTTTAAGCTCCATTGAGAATATCTTTATCTTATCCCAGAATGTCACGAAAGACAGTCCCCAAGGCCTGGCTTACGTCAGAATGACTATATCCAACCTTTCTTTTTCCCACTCGCAAGCTTGTGAAACCATCAACAAATCTTTTTAAAAATTAAGATAAAATTGCTATTTTCTTTCTTCAATAAGTCTAAACCCCATCTCTCTTAATTTTCATTGTATTTGTGACAATTACTTCTCCAAATTAATTTTCTTTAACTCTGTATTTCCTGTAGCTTCATTCTCATGTTTTCTACATGCCAACAACATTCTGTACATTTTCCTCAGTTTAACTCATATAACCCAGTGACTTCAACCACATCTATTTGTTTATGACTCTGAGTTCTATAAATACTCCAAGATGTAGTTCTCATACTTTTGGCTATGCCTGAATGTTTGTTTGTGGCCTAATACCGGAGATGCTGGTCACTTTTTCTCTGTCAACGTCTTCTTCTTCTGTCTTCCTGTAGTCCATACAGAGTAGCCATATGGATCACCATGTGTCTTCATCCCTCAGGCCATAGATGATTTTACCATAGTGAGTATCAGAACCAAGCTGGAACAGTCGGATTCCCTTGGAAAGGAATCAACTCCCTATCCTTATGAAGATAATACAGTGCTTGGGATTTGCTAGGACACAATACCTGACACCCATAACTTGAAGGAGATAATTATTTTAGCTCACAGTTCAGAGCTCTCAGTCTGTTCATGGTCAGCCAGCAATGGCTGGAGGACCTAGGAGGACCAAGTCTCAGGAAAGCTGCTCACCACATGGCAACAGGAAGCAGAGCACCAGATGGATGGACCCCAGGGGAAGAATATACCCTTCTAGGCCATGTTTTCAGTGACTCATCTCCCTCACCAGGCCCTACCTCCTACCAGCACAGGAAATCATCAACAGACTAACTGATATATTCCAATTATTCTTCATGGTCCAATCACTTTCCAAACTCCTGAGGTTTTTGGGGAACAAACCATTGCAGGACCATATCCTGTTGACAAAGACACAATCAACCTACAGAGAGAATTCAGGGAGAGAAAGAGAGGGAGGAATGAAAAAGGAACATACAGAGCACAGTACAATCTCAGAACAGAAGAGGTTTCAGTTGGATGGCTGAGGATTTCTCAGCCAGCAAGACTATTACCTTTGTTTTTTCAAATGAGATTAACCATTTTTTAAATATAATTTGAAAATGGATTTCATGTCAGAAAACTTGCTAGGTATAAGACATATCTTGCTGATTAAGAAAAGTCTTCCTGACTTCACCAATCTACACTTCAACGCTTCTCACGATAAATTTCTTTTTACTTGCACATATTTGAAGGAATTTGGTTTTGCAATCTTTGGCTCATGATTACTACAAAAATTAGCTCTTTTATATATGCCATGCCACGCTGTCTTCCTCACTATGCCAACTGCTTCTCTAGAAAGGCTGGCCTGGGTCAGTACTGTAAGGTTGCCAGTTCTCAGAGCTGCCATTTGACAGGTGTGTGTCTAGGTTCATTATCTGCATGTGGGTATCCAATTTTCCCCGCATCATTGGTTGAAGAGGCTGTCCTTTTCTCCAGCGTATGCTTTGAAACCCTTATTGAAGATCAGGTAGCTGAGGGTACTTCAGTTTGTCTCTGCGTCCTCAGCTCTTTTCCATTGGTAAGCCTGTCTATTTTTATGCCACTAGCACAGAGTTTTTATAACTGTTTCCTTGGAATCTCACTTGATATCTGGAATTGTAATGTCTCCTGCCTTTGTCATGTTACTCAGGATTTCTTTGGCAATTATAGATCTCCTTCGGATCCATATGAATTTAAGGACTATCTTCTCAAGTTCTGTGAAAAAAGTTGTTGCTATTTTGATAGGGATTGCATTGGATCTGTGCATCAGTTTGGGCAGGATAGCCATTTTGACCATATTAATTCTGGCTATCCAAAAACAGGGAATGTCTTCTCATTTTCTGATACCTACCTCAATTTCTTTCTTGAGTATAACATAGTTTTTCTTGTAGAGGCCCTTCACTCTTTTGGTTAGGTTTACTCCTATCCTAGATATTTATTTTTTGATGGGTTGAAGCATATTGTTAATAATTTAAAAATTGAAATACAATTCACATGATAAAGTTTATCATTACCATTTTAAGTGTGTACAATTGTTTTCTTTTTTTTGAATACTCACAATATGGCACACCAGCACCACTACCTAACTCCAGAATGTTTACATCACTATCAAGAGAAACTCAGAACTTCCAAATACTGCCCTCTCTGTTCCCTTATTAACTATTTTCTATATCCATAGATTTAGCTATCCTGGACATAGTATATGAATGGAACCACACAACAGCTTTTGTGACTAGCTGTTCTTTTTGATAATAATGTTTTCAAGGGTGACCCACAGTGCATCATATGTCAGTCCGTCATTTCTTAGGAACGTGTACTAATGCTTCATTACGTGGATGCTTATTGCCTCATCAGTTGATAGACACTTGGGCATATTTCTGTTTTAAACAAATTTTTGTGAAAATGTATTTTAAATTCTCTTGTGAAATTGTTGAGTCACATGGTAAACCATGAACTTAGGAGGAAATAGCAACGCTTCTCCAGAGTACTACATTATTTTACTTTCTCACCAATAATATATGAGGTTTTCAGTTTTTGTCTCTTCATTAACATTTGTTACATTTCTGGATGATAATTCTGGTGAATAAAATGATAGTAATGATAGCCAGTCCTGTAGATAGAAAGTTGCATCTCATTATGCTGTTTTTTACCTTTTAAATTTTCTAGTTGGTATCTTTTCATGCATTTATTAGTTATTTGTGTATTTTCTTTGAATGAATATTTAAGTTCTTAGTCCATTATTATTGGGTTGTTTGCCTTATTCTTGAGTTGTGAGTGTTCTTTATAATATATTGTGAATACTATACCCTTATCAGATATATGATTTACCTATATTTTTCCATCCTGTGGATTATCTTTTCACTTTCTTGATTGTTTTCTTCAAGGCATAGAATATTTAAAATTTTTATGAAGTTTAACTTATCTAACTTTTATTTTGTTGTTTATGCTTTTGATGTCATCTTTAGAAACTGTTGTCTAGCTGAAGTCAGGAAGCTTTGTCACAGCTATAGCTCCTTCTCAGAGTTTCATAGGTTTAGCTCTCACTTTTAGTCAGGTCTTTGATCCACTTTTAGATAATTTCCATATTTGGGTGACTTGGAGGGCCAAATCACTCCTTTGCATTCTTTTACATTCAGTTGTTCCAGCCTCATATATTGAAAACACTATTCTTTCCCCCATTCAATGGTCTTAGAACCCTTGTAGAATATTTATTGACTGTTCATGCAGGGCTCTCAATTCCATGACATTGACATTTGTGTGTATTCTTGTGCCCATAACATGCTTTTTTATTATGGCAGTTTTGCAGTAAGTTTGAAATTGGGAAATGTGACCTCTCCAACTTTATTCTCACTTAGTGTAATAACTTTAAGGCATCTGCACATCTGAAATAATTTCAATGTGGCACGTGCCTATTTTATACAACTTAAAATTTACTTAAAAATTTAAGAAGACAAAGAAGGGAGACGGTTACCGCTTGTCGTCAGGTCACCATTCACGTTTTGAGCATTTCTTTTCAGTTATACATATTTACATTTGGAAACTGACATATATCGTTTTATATTTTTCTTTTTTCCATGTAGTACTATATTACAAAAATTTTATATGACAAGTATTCTTAGAAATGCCATTGTAACAGTTGTGTTCTATTATATGGGTTTATTATTAGTTTTTCAGTTTTCTGAACATAAAGGCTGTTTTGAATATTTTTCTGCCATAAATCAGCATGTAATAAGCTTGCCTGTGTAAATCTTTTTGTACATATCTAGTGCCCTCTTTTAGGCTAGACACCTAGAAGTAGAGTTACTGGTTTGAAGCCTATTTCAAGACTTTTAACTTTTATGAATAAATTCCACATATTTCCTAATGAGATGCATGAATTCTAAGTTCTTTACATGCAGATGCCAAAACTTTGTTTGCTCTGTTTGCAGCAATATTTCTTCTAATATTTTAGTCTGAGTCTGCTTTTCATAATTGAATTTTTTAAGCTCTCAGGATATTCAGGTTTTCCATTAAATTTAAATCTCTATGTCTTTCTTTTGGTATTTTTCTTGTCTGATTTTAGGTTTGTAATGTCTTGTCTGCAAACAAATGAAGGAACAAACAGCCTCCCAGATTTATTCATCTCTCTCTAGTCTCAGGTTTTGTTTGGCTTGATTTTACTCAGTCTACCTGAAGTTTACTGTGCTGTTGTGTCTTTTGGAACAATCTAATTGGAGTCTTCCTAAGTTTTTAGTCTTACCGTTTAACTCATTATGGCCTTTACATTTATATCTGGTAGCGCCATCTTCATTCATTCTTATTTTCTTTCTGTAAGTTTTTGGCATTCAATAGGTACTTTGTGCCTCAAAGAAAATTTTATCATATTGTTAATTTTTAAAACATCCCAATGATATTTAAACTGGGATCACATTAGACTTCTAAATTAATTTGTTGTCCATACATTACTCATTTCTCTATACACAATATTTTGTCTCTGTTTTTATGAAATATGGATGAGATCTGTGATTTTCCTCAGAAGGATCACACCCAGAAGCTTGTCCTTCAGGTCTTTGTGTGTCTTATTAGAACTGGAAATAGGTCTATTTTTACTATTTTTCTCTTCAAAATATATTCACACAGATCTACAATAGACAATTTCAATTAATATTTTCTGTCAACTCTACATCTTCATAGTTTCAGTGTGTGCTTTGGTGTGTCAAAGTTATGTGATATTTGCATGTCTTTATGTTGTATTTTTATTTCCGGAAGTTTTTTCAAAGATTAATGGATGATTTAGGACTTTATGGCCGTGCTATGTCATACTAGAGACAAGGAGATGCTTTGTCTTGTATTGGCAACGGGAATGCCTCTAGCATTTATTTTGCAGGCCAGAAAATGGTTGACTGTTGGTTTAAAATAAACATCCTTCTTTGTGTTAAGGAAACATCCTTCTTCTTGTGGTTTCCTGAGAATATTTTAAAATTAAAAAAAATCAAGATTGAACTTTATTACTATCTTGCTATGATCCTTTAAAATAACGATACATTATTCCTCCTTGTAGCAGCCCAGCTAAGATGAATGTGTGTCTGAGTACTTCCTAATACAAACTGCCTTTACCTTACTGGAAAGTATTTTAGTTGGCTTCAGTATATCACTCACTTATTTTATTTCCTGCTGCATTTTATTTGCTCGTACAGTAACTAGCATATTCCATATCTATATTCACGAAGAAAACCGGCATGATGTTTCCATAGTTATTTGGTGCATACGTGTTATTTCTTGGTGGTGTGGCTAAGCTGGCTTTACCGGATAAAGGAAAGCATCTGTCCTTTCTCTGCACTGCAGGCGTCTGTGGGTTGTGGGTGTCCTGAGTGCACTCTCTCTCGCTCCCTTGCTCAGGGTTTCCCATCTCAGTTTCCCAGCTCTGCTTCTCATTCCCTCGCATCCTGCGTTGCTGTGCTGGACATTGGAAGTGTTCAAGGTGGAGTGCAGCTTGTGGCTGCCTGACTTCAGCCAGTGCCGAATTGTGCACGCACCCCGAGTCCAGTTTAAATGCCATAAAAGAGTTTCAAGGTTCCCATCTTATAGGTATGTACTCAGAAAACAGTATAAATCATGAACAAAGAGGCCCAGTCACAGATGGCCCAATGAATGCCCAGACGCTGAGGGCGGTCAAAGGAATGATCAAGATGCTGCATCACGTGCCTTCAGGGAACTGCCGTTATAGGTGCCCAGCCTGAAAAATTCCCAGGAAATTGCCAGTCCTGTGAAAAAGGGGCCAAACACTGTTCAGCCACCACATGGTGTTCCTGCTGCCAGATTACAAGTCCCAAGCAAGTGAGTCATGACTCATCCGAGGTCACGTGAGTTGAAAAGTTCACTCCATTGTTACTCAGACCTGAAGTCTAAGCAGAATGAAGTTACTCATGCTATTTTGCCTGAAATAGGCCTTGGAGAAGGGAGGGAGATGGAAATTGAATGAAAGTTGAAGTTTTAATATTACAGCAGATGGAATTTTAATTATTTAACAGTCTCAGGTGAACTTTTATTTCTAGGAAATTCCCAGAAAGCTATGGACTCTATTGGAGCTTGTATTGGAGAAATGGCTTCCCAGAGCAGAGTTAGAGGAGGTACTGATTTTTGGTGGCTCTCAGGGGTCAGCTCAGTTGGCAAGCGACCCAAAGACCAGCGCTCAGAGAGGATCTACTGAGGGTGGTGCTTTCTTTGTGCAATTACTTGCAGACTGCTCTACTTTATTTTACTTTGAAAGGTGATGATAATATACTACCCAAACTTGGATATTACAATTTAACTTTTCCTGAAAGATACAGTCTCTAATGGGAAATAGACAACATCAGGACACAGAAAGAAATGAAAAAGTGCAAAAACGAATTCACATAATTTTTCCCGAAAGAGAAAAAAACCTAGATGCCCAAAAATATTTACAGCAAAGTAAAAAATACAATTAAAAGTCATAACTTATTGTCTGTGGGAAATTTTTTTTCCAGAGTCAAGGATATTTCTAAGTATATTGGAAGAATTATAATGAAATGTGGCATTTTTCCTTCAATTTTGGTAATTTAAATATTCTAGTTAATTAAGTTCTTATCTTTTATTTCTAAACCTAAATATTAGAAGTGTTTGATATTTTCATTCATCCATCATTTGACACTTTTAAGCTACATCCGAAGCCAAGTTTATTTTTTTAATTTATTTTTTATTTTTCCCCCATTTTATTGATATGTACAAGTGCAAAATTTAAGGTTTACAATGGAGTTGAGCATTTTGTGCACATACATTTCTTGTCAAAGTGACAAGGGCTTTCCCGCTCCCCTTCCTCCCCCCCC